>CAUYSK010002640.1:0-12882 GCA_963575035.1 Avahi laniger | reverse complement strand
GCATTTGAAATACAAACCAACACGTTCACATATTCCTTCAGGGCAAAGTTCTGCAAAACTCCTAAGACAAATCCTGTCTGCAAACACATCTATATTAATTCATGGAGCAACAATTTATGACTTGATAGATATGATAATATCCAGCTTATAATGAGAAACTCTGGTTGTGTAGCCACTTGATTTCCCATGGCAAGATGCTTAGGTGTTTTGCCCCTGAAGGAAGAAACGGTCCCATTCTCAGACAATGAGTGTTTTTATGCAGTAAAAGTCATGACCTTGTTGTTAAATTCTAGGAATGTGTTCTATGAGTCTCCCAGGGATGTTTGCCACATCATATTCTTATCTGTATAGCCTGGGTGGCAGGGCAACATGAACAGTAGCTTGAATCTACTGTTACTTTTTTTTTTTCTAATTTCAAAAGATTTAGGGGGTACAAGTGTTTTTTTTTTTAACATGGTTGGATTGTATCATGCTGAAGTCAGAGCTTTCAGTGTACCTGTCACCAGAATAGTGTACATTGTACTCGATAGGTAGATTTTTATCCCTCATCCCCTCACGCCCTACTCCCTGCTTAGTTTTCAAAGCCCGTTGCACTGCTTTATGACCATATATATCCCTCATTTATCTCCCGCTTATAAGTGAGAACATATGGTATTTGTTTTTCCATTCCTGAGATATTTCACTTAAAATAATGGTCTCCAGTTGCATCCAAGTTGCTGCAAAAGACATCATTTCATTCCTTTTTATGCCTGAGTAGTACTTACGGTGTATACACATTACGCATGCGCGCACACACACAGACACCATTTTCTTTATCCTTTCATGAATTTCAATGAGGTGTGAATTGCTAGAGGCACCTCACTTTTCTGCTTCCAACTGGGGCAGGGACCTGAAAGAGGCAAACTCATGTGTAGTGGTTAGCATCTGACCCAGTCATTTGACATATTGGTTTATTCTGTTTTCTTTTACTCATGGTTATATTATCATACTTACCTCAGGGTGCTAGGAAGGGTCTCTCATAAACTATTTTTAGGGGCTTAACTTAAGCCTGCTTCTAAAGGGCTTCCCTTATCCAGAGGAGGGCAAGCAGCAACACCCTATCTCTTTAGATGGGTTTCTTGTATCAATTCCAGGATATATGTAATTTCTATTCCAGGTGTAGGGCTTTGCTTACTTGTTGTGTTACCTCCACTACAAAGGACTGTCCATTATCACTCCTGGGAAATGTCCAGGGCTCTGGTGTGTGCTACTGGGTCCTGTTGGCAATGAGGTTCGTGCTGACATTCTTACTGTAGGAGGAGGAGCTGCTGAGTCTTTCCTGTAGCTGTCTGTCCATGGTGTCCGTCATCAGCATGCCATTCTCTATCTGCTTGGCCTTTTTGCCTGAACTGAACGAGGTGCAGGCTTGCTGAGGCCTGAACTTTGAAGCGCAATGGCAGTCTCTTTTATATATCACCAGGCCCTGGTATTCATCCAACAGGAGCTTGGCGGTGCCCAGCTGCCCCGGAGGTGATCTTCTGCTGCTTCTGAAACAATCCCTGGTGCTCTTGCTGCTTGCCCAGGTCCACTTCCTGGGCCCACTGTGATGAGTTTCTCAGCTGCCACTTGTCTACAGCTGCCTCACTGCCTCCTTGCCCCTCCCCGCCACCTCCTGCCTGGCTTGCAGAGCACCAGTGGTGGCTGGTGCCAGGGATCGGGGTGGCAGCCAGGGGAAGGGGTCCCCCAGACGGCTTCTGTCCATGCAGCTAGTGCCAATCAAATCCCAACTGTTTATTATGCCCAGGGCTTCTGTGGGGATATTTGGAGGGAGGGGGCTCCGGGTTCCCTCCTTCACCATCTGAGTCCTAGACTTAAAAAGAACTATTTGCTCTCCTGGCGGCTTCCTGTCATCTGGCGTCTTTGCAATTTTGGGCAATGTTCCTTTCAAGGTCCTTCTTCTTTACAAAAATGAGTCTGGGGGGGTGCTTTTTCACCCTTTCTGTTTACATGTCTCAAAGGACCCTGCCAGCTGTTCTCACACATTCAAGCCCCCTTTCTGATATTGCCACAAATTGCCCACCCCGACTAGGGGTTCCCTCTGGCGCAAATTGAGTTTGCTGTTGGGCGAGACCATTCCAAACCCTGAGTCATAATTTATTGGGTGTGGGACTGAAGAGTTAGTTCAGGTGACACCCTCCCTGGCCCCTCCTAAGTTGCCAATATGACGGTGGCAGCAGGTGTTTCTTCCTTAGCAGCAGGGTATGTGTACTGGGCCTCTCTCCTGCTGGGTCCACCCCCAGGCTGTGGCCCCACCTGGTGCCTCGCTCTGGCTGGCTGCAGAGTTCTGATGGGGTGGGAGGACGTTATTTATCAAAAATTTTATAAACACATGTTGTTTTGTGTATATAAACAATGAGTTTATCTCAAGCAGAGAGCTTGAGACTCAACATTTTAACTTTGCTGTGGCAGATTGACCATTTGAGCTCTGAATTTTCCTTAATATAATTTGCCCTTTAGTAAAAACTTGTGCACAAGAATTGGCCATCCTAGAAAACTTGGCATGACTTTGAACCTTATACAAATACTTGCAAGTAGAGGCACCGTAAACCAACTGGGGTGCCTGAATGGGGTCATTCTCTTTTTCTTTATTTTTAAGGGATTTAAGAGGCAATGGAGAAAACCCTTTAGAATCCAAATCAAAATTAGGATCCAAACAACAAATTCCTGGGAAAAGAACCAACAGCTCAGAATAAACCCAAGAACCATCAATCATCACATTTCCTCCCACTCCACATAAGTGGTACCACAATATAAAAACTCACCAGGCAAGTGGTGCAAAAGTTGGTTGTAAATGTAGAAACCACATGCCTTTATAAACAATCAATAGTACACTTTAAGCAGCACAGATTTTCCTCTTTCACAATCTGCTAAAAAAGAAAATGACAGTAGAATGAACAAAACAATCACCCAGAGAGAAATTGTAATTAAAATAATCAGAAATCATCAGCATTTTACAAGTACTCTGAATAAATTTTTGGTGAAGTTCTGAATTAAGGTTTTTTGCTTATGTAAATCATTTGTCCAGACTATTGTTTATCCATTCAGTCCATTTTGTTTATGTGAAATAGAGTAAAGAAATCTTCTGTTTTGTTATGGAACCACTAGATACCCTGCCTCTCAAAGTGCACACAACTTTAAATCCTTCGTTCTTTCTTAAACAATGTCCAATTACAGTTGCACTCCACTTTGTGGACTTTCTGCCGTCTATAAATGCAGGTCTGTAAATTGCATCTTATTTTCCTATTGCCTTTCATTACATTTTAGAGAATCATCCTTGAGAGAATGAATGGCTAATGGTTAAAATAAAATGTACTATCAGTGCAACAATGTGATTACATATTTTGAAGAAGATCATTAGAGATTTTAGGACAGTACTTAAATATGTCATACAGCAAAAATACTGAAATAACATAGGATCCCCAAACCTGTCACTTGATACTGGATTTTCAGCAATGGGAATTAAGTCCTGATGAATCCCTGACTTTTACATTTAGTTTCTATCTTAACTCTATTCCGGGTAAACAATAGCCACTAAATTCCTAATTCTTATTTTGGGAGCTCTCTGACCTACCATTTAATATCCAGCTAAAGCTGTTAGTTTGTTTCATTAAAGTTTTTAGAGTAAAAATTATTATTCTTTGGAATTAGAGTAATAATATCATACTTGCAAGGTCGAACTTATTTCATACAGAAATCTTCCCTTTTAGTCAGTAACGACCAGTGGAGGAGAATTGCTTAAACAAGTTAATCTTGAAACAAATAAGTGACCTATGTTACATCTTTACATAATGTTCTAATTCTGAAATAAAAAGCAGATTTATGCTGGCTTTTAGAAACTGAGTTAAATATATGAAGGGCCCAATTTTCTCAAGACAATTTTATTTCTTAAACAAGACTAACCCATCATGCAGTGAGTGATATTTAAGGCATAATGGGCTTTATTGTAACAGTTCCCTAACCAAAATTATTGAATTCTCTACAAAAGTTTCTTGCTCATGTCTTATTAAAGTACGCTGTGATGGAACTTGGTTCACCATGATTTCTAATTTATGTTTTATGAACAGCTCTTTCTGTCCCAAAAACTTTCCTCAAGGCAGCCTTCATCTCCTTGTTCCTCAGGCTATAAATTAGAGGATTGCAGAGGGGTGTTATCACAGTATAAAATAAGGTCACAATTTTTTGCACTTCCACTGGGTGTCCTGATCCGGGGCTAACATACATCACCATAAGAGAGCCAAAAAACAGGAACACCACAGTTAGATGAGAAGCACAAGTGGAGAAAGCCTTTCGTTTGCCAGCCTCTGAGGGCATCCGTAGTACGGTCAGAATCACCAGAGCGTAGGAACAGAGGATGAAGAGAAAGGTGCCAATCATGAAGATAGCGTTGAAAGTGGAGTAAACGAGCTGGGTGGTGGTGTCTTCAGAACAGGACAGCGTCATTAATGGGGCAGGGTCACACACAAAATGGTTGATGATATTTGGGCCACAGTAGGGCAACTGTGAAATGAGAGTAACTGGAGTTAGGAAGATGATCAACCCACCTGACCACCCAAAGATGACGAGGCCAGTGCACAGCTGTCTGGTCATGATGCGTGGATAATGCAGAGGCAAGCAGATGGCAAGGCACCTGTCAAAGGCCATGATGCAAAGGTAGAAGCCCTCATCACACCCAAAGGAGAAGAAGAAGTAAAACTGTGCAAAACAACTCACAAATGAGATGGACTTGCTTGTGGAGAGGAAGTTGGCCAACATTTGAGGGACAGTTGTGGTGACATAACATATTTCCAGGAAAGAGAAATTTCCTAAGAGGACGTACATGGGAGTGTGAAGGCACCGGTCCCACCACACAGCACAGGCAATGGCTGCGTTCCCCATGAGGGTGAGAGTGTAGACTACCGAGAAGAGCCCGAGGTAGAGCAGCTGCATTTTGGGGCTTGCAGGAAAGCCCATGAGAATAAAGTGACTAACAGAGTTGGTAGTTTCTCTGCTGGACACGTTCATTAGTCTGGAAGACATGGAGATGTCACTGCTTATTGAAGTTAAGTGGAGAATGTTGGTTTTCCCTGAAAACAACAAATTTCTTTACCATTTTTTAAATGAAGTATTAAGCAATAAGTTTTCTGTTAAAAGCAATAATATAAAAATACGGTTAGAAGGAATAAGTTCTAGTATTTTATAGTATGATAGGAAAATTATAGTTAACAATAATTCATTGTATATTTCAAAATAGCTAGAAGACAATATTTGTAATGCTCCTAACAAAAAGAAAAGGTAAATGTTTGAAGTGATGGATTTACCAGTTATCTTGATTTGATCATTAAACATTGCATACATTTGCCAAATTATCACATGTACCCCTGCAATATGTACAACTATGATATATCAATGAAAACATAAAAAGTAACAAGATTGTGCTATCCATAACCTATTTCCTAAGAGTATGATTTCATTTTAGTAAGATGCAAATGAGAATACATATAAAAAACATGATTTGATAAGTCATTTTACCTCTTTTTGTATATTTTCTCATGTATTCACTGTATAGGGTAGAGTGCATACAGATCAGTGTATGTGGAGTTTTTTCTACCATGTACAATGTAAAGACAATTTATTCTAGCTAGTAATATTAACAGTAATATCGAATAAAGGGCTGGTCACATTAAGATATTCAAAAGTCTTATCTCATTGTGATGCAATAAATGGCAAAGGGAACATTTCTGTTTGTGGTTTCTTATGGTATTGTAAACTTATGATTAAAAGGACTTCTTTGGGCCCAAGATATACAGTTTTTAATATGACTGTACCTAACACATGTTTGACATAGTAGAAGTGCTTTCTCCCTATACAGGCTGCTGGATTCAGCTCCATGGCAATGGGAAGTGTTTTAACTTTTGTGCCTAAAATTCTCTGGCTGAGAATTTCGATGTACTCTCGTGTGAATGCGAGAACTAGATATGCCCCTTGGGGCAATTGATCTTAGGGAGGAAAACTGCTTTGAATGACTGGACTGTTTAATATGATTATGTTTGGACAATTTTGTTGCAAAAAAGCTGTAGACAAAAGTTTTTTATTTGCATGTGTAGAGTCGCCATATTACTCTTTTCATACGTGATTTATATGCTTAGTCTTTTTTCTTTTTAATACATGACTCTGGTGCTTTTTTTATACCCCTCCTAGGCATTTTCTAATGAGACAAACTTATTACATAGACTATCTTCTTTCTTCACTTCTGCTGCCCCCTCCCAGTTTATTATTGAAATGAAAATTTTATATGTCTTGTTCCCTTAGGACCTCACTCTTGGCCATCACATTTGGCATCTAAAGTAGAAGGATTGCTGTTTATGTATTCTCACTGCCTTTGGGGCTATACAGACCCTATGAAGTCTGAATGCAGCCTGGTGTTTCAGTCTATGTATTTCCCATATCAATTGCATCATAACAAGTAGCAATGCGTAGCAGCACCATAATTTATCAAATTATAAGAGATTTTTAAAAAGTTGTTTGTGGATTTTTTCTTCGAAGGGGGATCCAGGTAAACATGGATTCTCTATGGATCTGTTGAGATTGTGTGGTAAAATTAAAACAAAAAGCAAATTTAGGATTTTTATCCTTGAATCATTGTATGATTATCTCAGCTGAGGTTATTATACATTATCTGAGAAAAAATAAATGTCATCTTGTTTGGAGACAGCCAAGCTATGATGCCAGGGAATCTTGGCCATTCCCAGACAATACTAGAAATGAAAAATAGGATGCCTTCAAATTGAAAACACTTAAATAACTTATGTATGTATATTGAGTACAAAATATACATAAGCAAAGAAAAAGAAAGAAGAAGAATATTAATATTAAAACAAGAGGCAATTGGTATTATTAATAAATGTTTCAAAAATATCCTTACCTGGGTATTTTGGAATAATTGATGAGGCTGGGGGAGCATCATGAATTATTTTTCCACATTCTTTTATTTTTTTTAAAAAAAGTTCATTTAACTTTAGGTAATGATTTTAATTTCATTAAAATTTTTTTATTGACATGTAAAATACGTGTATTTTTTGAGATACATGTGATAATTTAATAAATTCATGTAATGTATAAAGATCAAGTAAGAATAATTGGGATAGCAACAAATATTTATCTTTTCTTTATGCTAGGAACTTTCGAATTATTCTCTTCTAGCTATTTTGAAATATGCAATAGATTATTAACTACAGTCACCTTACTAATCTGTCAAACACTAGGTCTTATTTTTTCTATCTTCATTCTTTTATTGAAGAAAACATTTACTTAGCTCCCACACAGGTCTTCATGGTTATTCAATTTCTTTATAACTCAGTTGACTGAATTTTAAAACTCATTTTATTTGTCCTTCATTCCATGGGCTGTGGTGTAATCCCTCAGAACCCTGCTCTCAGCTACATTAGTTATTTTCACTGACAGATGGAACTTAACAGAGGTATATGAAATCATAACAATACTCACCCTGCATGGGTCTTCTGTTATAATATTTCCTTTGTATAAAGTCACAATTCAGAGAAGATTCTACAATGCAACAAATAAAAAGCATACAGATACTGAATGGATTTGTCATTTAAGGAAGCATTATTTCACATAAATCAGGGCATATTAAACTAGTGAAACTGATAGAAATAATATGGGTTAAGGTTATAAGATATCAGAGTTGAATCAGAGATATCCCATGCTTTCTCTACTGATCAAGAAACAAAATTCACTATAGTGTTATAATAATTCTATCTCTAGAAATTTAGAGTTGCATATTTTCACATAAAATCCCTAGGCTTCTTTGTAAACAATACTCATTAATATTTCTAAGGGACAAGGAAACTAGATAAATGTGTTTCCCAAGACTCACAGAAATAAGAAGGAAATTAATATTTTCAAGCCTCTCTGTCTGGATTTTGTTCAAATCAAATATTTACATTTTCAGAACAAGAAGAAAGCTCTTGCCAATCAATACATTTATGCAGAACACTTGGCACTTATTGCAATACGGTGTATAAAGTTTTAACTCACTTTCTGCTATGTGTTGAGAAGAAAGATCAGGGAAGGCAAATAAAATATTGCCCCACAGGACAGAAAGCAAGTGAGGGGCTTCTGAAGAATTGGACGATCAAGCCTGCAAGCTGTCATGAGTTCCAAAGAATGAATTTTAAAAGATTTTATTCTCCCCAGCTTCACAGCTCATATTTATGGTCAAGATAAGGGCCCAGATGAAGGTATTGTTTATTTACTCCCATCACAGCCTTTTGAGATTTGAAACCCTCTCCCATGATATTTTTAAAGTATTCGTTCAACAGATGAGATAGCTTTTGAATTTTATGTATTTTCAATGAAATCCCAAGACCTGCCATTCTCTGAAGAGTAGTTCACTAACTAGGTTCTTACCTTCTCTTATGTTTTAGGTAACTATCCATTGCAATAGGTTTCTGGGGAATAATTAAGTAGGAATAGAGCTTGTGGTAATAGCTACAATAAGAGCTACCGTTAGATTCCTTATTCTTATTTTGTAGAAAGAAAACATTATTTGCTCACCAATATTAGTTCTTAAGTTTGTTGTTTAGAGAGATTTCAGTTGCATTATGGTAGCCATTAGAAAAATGGCATTTTTAAAAAAAAGTTAAAATATGCAAAGATAGAAAATAAAACACTGGTTTCCAGGGAATAGATGGGAGGCAAGGAAATGGGAGATGTAGGTCAAAGGATACAAAGAGAGCATGGACTTCCATGAATGTGCTGTGGCTGGGACCCGCACTGCACTCTCTTTTCAGTTCTGCCCATGCAGGCTCTCTCACCTTCTAAGATTCAGAAACCTCCCCTCTCTGTCCCCTAGCAAAACGATCGAGTCCAGAGGGTATAGGATCTGGCCTGCGGGCCTGTCCCTGGTTTCCTGAAGATCAATTCCTGATCATGCCAGGGAGAAGTGTGCTGGTCCCGATTTGCTTATGAGATGCTCAAGCAGGTTTGATGTCCCACTTTGGGGTGTGCCCTGCTCTAATGGAGCAGCTGGGCAAGCAGCACCGGGGACGGCCAGTGAGCAGGGCCCTTTGTCCTCTGCAGGTTTTTAAGAGGAAAGGTTTGAGCCCCACTCTCTGTGGACGCCCCAACAGAGAGGAAGCAGCAGCTCAAGCGTCTCTGTCAGTAGCCATGGATGGGGGAGGGGATCAGGAGGAAAAGAATCTGAATGTAGGAAAGCTATCACCCTGGTCATCTCTGTTCCTCCCTCCAGAAGAATGCCTGCCCAGAATCTTACAGGCTCTGGGGTCATGCCTATCCTGGACCGACTGGCCCCCTGTGACTCCCACAGTCTGGGCCAGAGTTTGGAAATCTTTGCGTGGGAACAAGCAAGACAATAATTGAGGGGCTGAAGCCCCATGGGGAGGACAAAGGTACATGGTGGGTGGAGAGGCAATATGGCACCTGAGGTCTGGGCCAGGGTCTGCAGTGATGGGAAACACCCTGAAGAGGCTGGTAGCCTTCAAGAAGCTCCCCATTCACTGGTGGAAGCAGCTTTTGGGCTTATGAGCGTAGAAAGCAGCTGCTCAGGAGCCTGCTGACTGCCAGAGATGTGAGGGAGGGAGAAACAAGCCTTTGGGGGTTGATCTCTTTCGATATCTTTCTCCCTTCTTGTTCTGCTCCGCAACTTCTTCCCGTGGAATCTCGGGTAGGTTCTGGCACTTTTCTCTTGGAATTATACCTGATCTATGATTGTTTGTTGTTTTTTCTTTTTCTTCTAAAACTTTTCCTTCTTTCTGAGACAATCTGACAGCTTGTGTCTCTAGGCAGCCATCTTGTCTCTCTCCCCCAAGAATTATACTTTTTGTTGACAATTTTTCTTTTTCATCATTGTCTTGCTGGTTCAAAATTCTTTCTTTCTTTCCTTCTTTCCTTCCTTCCTTCCTTCCTTCCTTCCTTCCTTCCTTCCTTCCTTCCTTCCTTCCTTCTTTCTTTCTTTCTTTCTTTCTTTCTTTCTTTCTTTTTCTTCTTTTCTAAATTTGCCTCTATAAAAGAAAAAACTGAAGGTAGGCATTATGTGATCTGTCAGTGAAAGAGCATGTGTGGATGTGCCCTTGAGTACCAGCGATTAGAATGACAGACTGCTGTATTTTCTTTTCAGATAGAAATTTGACTATCCCTAGAAATGCTGAGGACTTTTTTGAAGACAGTATCTTTTCAGCTAACCTTTACTGATAAATAAATTTATATTTTCTTGGTCGAGGTAGACAGCACTAATGATGTATATAGCTTGTCAAAATAGACTTTTTGATTTATAAATCTTGGGGGAATTTTGTATGTTCTTAGACATGAACTTCCCTTACCTAGGAAACTGAAAGAGAAATATCTCATTTTATTTTCAAGTTTGTCTTTTCCATATTTGATACCATAAATATTAACATTGAAATTTATTGGGCTCCAATGATGTTCTTTCTCAGATCAAATATTGTAGAATTTTAACTTCCTAAATTTATGTATGAGAATTAAAACTGATCTTGAAATGTTTAAGTATCACTGATATTATTCTTACCTAAAATAAGTCTTTCAATTTTTAAGTCTTATAGATTTTGGAGTGATTGGGCTAGAAATTAACAAAGTGTAGTATGTTTATTTTATAAGGAAACAAAAGTAGAGGTCAACCTACTTTACAACTGCTTAATTTTTTTTTGTTGTTTTTTGATAAATGCTTAATTTAAATACAAATAGAATGTATTTGCACTCATGAAAATTATTAACTTTTTTATTTTATATATGCATAACATGGCATTAAAAAAGATGTAACATATTATTTAAAGTACAAATAGAAAGCATCATCAGTAAATTTTTGGTTTTTTTCCAGTGAAACTTCTGCTTCCTGATGTTCTATATTGCCACATAACTCTTACTAAAATTTTCTTATTTATTTATTTCTTATTTTTTTATTTACTTTAGGTTTGTGAGCTGTGCCTCTTCAAATAATGGGTATACTCTGGGATTCCCAGCAATGTGGGAAACTAAGTTGATGTAAATGTATTAAAAATATTTAGAAATATTGGAGAAAATATCATATGCAGAATAATTAAATCTGAACGAGAAATGAAAGTATCCAAATTCCACAAAGGAATCTTAGGTAGGGATAACATAATGTTGGTCTTGAGGGTGCTAATTCTATGCAGCTGGGATTGTTTCAGCATTTTTAACACCAAGATAAGAGAAATATATAAACTGGGGTCCTCATGTATGGGAGATACAGTATGTTGAAACATGTAAGAATCCAAACCACTGAAGTGATGTTTCTCTATGAGTTGATAATAAGTAAAATTAATCTCAAAATCACAGTAATCAAAACAGTGTAGTATAGCAGAAAGATAGACAAATACACCAATGGAGTAGAATAGACAGCCCAGAAATAAACCTTCCCATAAATGGTCAAATGATTTTTTTTTTATTTCAGCATATTACAGGGGTACAAATGTTTGGGTTACATATATTGCCTTTCCCCTGCCCAAGTCAGAGCTTCAAGCATGTCCATCCCCCAGATAGTGGGCACTGCACCCATGAGGTGTGAATATACCCATCCCTTCTGCCCCCTCCCACCTGCCCAACACCCAATGAATGTTACTACTCAATGTGCACGTGTCGATCAATTAATATCAATTTGATGGTGAGTTCATGTGGCATTTGTTTTTTCATTCTTGTGGTACTTCACTTAGTAGAATGGGCTCCATATCTATCCAGGATAATACAAGAGGTGCTAGATCACCATTGTTTTTTGTGGCTGAGCAGAACTGCATGGTATACATATATCACATTTTATGAATCCACTCATATATTGATGGGCACTTGGGTTGTTTCCACATCTTTGCAATTGTGAATTGTGCTGCTATAAACATTCTAGTGCAGATGTCTTTTTTATAAAATGTCTTTTTTCCTTTGAGAATATGCCCAATAATGGGATTGCTGAATCAAATGATATTTCTACTTGTAGCTCTTTGAGGTATCTCCATATTACTTTCCACAGAGGTTGTACTAGTTTATGGTCCCATCAGCATTGTATGAATGTTCCTGTGTCTCCACATGCACATCAACCTTTATTGTTTTGGGACTTTTTGATAAAAGCCATTCTCACTGGAGTTAAGTGATATCTCATGTTGTTTGATTTGCATTTCCTAATAATTGGAGATGAGCATTTTTTCATGTTTCTTGGCATTAGTTTGTCTTCCTTTGAAAAGTTTCTGTTCATGTCCTTTGTCCACATTTTAATGATGTTGTTTGATTTTTTCTTGCTGATTTTTCTGAGTTCTATATAGAGTCTAGTTATCAGCCCTTTTTCAGCTGTATAACATGTGAATATTTTCTCCTATTCTGTAGGTTGTCTCTTTGCTCTCATGATAGTTTTCCTTGGCTGTGCAGAAGCTTTTTAATTTGATCAGGTCCCATTTATTTATTTTGGTTGTTGCTGTGATTGCCTTTGGGGTATTCTTCATAAATTCTTTGCCTAGGTCAATGTCTAGAAGAGTATTTCCAACATCTTCCTCTAGAATTCTAATAGTTTCACTCCTTAGGTTTAAATCTGTTACCCAGCGTGAGTTGATTTTTATGAGAGGTGAAAGGTGTGGATCCTGGTTCAGTTTTCTACATGTGGCTATCCAGTTTTCCCAGCACCATTTATTGAATAATGATTCTTTTTCCCAGCGAATGTTTTTGTCTGCTTTTTCAAAGATTAGATGGCTATATGAGGATGATTTTATATTTGGGTTCTCAGTTTTGTTTCATTTGTCTATTTCTCTGTTCTTGTGCCAGTACCATATTGTTTTATTTACTATAGCTTTATAGTATAGTTTGAAGTCC
>CAUYSK010002638.1:0-32733 GCA_963575035.1 Avahi laniger | reverse complement strand
TTCAGCCACAAAAAACAATGGTGATATACCACCTCCTATATTAGCCTAGGAACCCATTCTACTAAGTGAAGTATCACAAGAGTGAAAAAACAAGCACCACATGTACTCACCATCAAATTGGTTTTAACTGATCAACACTTACGTGCACATATAGTAATAACATTCATCGGGTGTCGGGCAGATGGGAGGGGGGAGAAGGGGATAGGCATGTACACACCTAATGGGTGTGGTGTGCACCGTCTGGGGGCAGGACATGATTGAAGCTCTGACTCAGGTAGGGCAAGGGTAATATACATAACCTAAACATTTGTACCCTCATAATATGCTGAAATAAAAAAGAAAAAAATGGAATAGAATAAAAAAAATACCATGCTCATGGATTGGCAGAATCAACATTGTTAAAATATGTATACTACCCAAAGTGATCTATAGATTCAATGCAATCCGTATTAAAATACCAACGTCATTTTTCAAAGATCTAGAAAAAATAATTCTATGCTTTGTATGGAACCAGAGAAGACTCTGTATAGCCAAAGAAACCTTAGGAAAAAAGAACAGATTGGGAGACATCAATTTACCAGACTTCAAGCTATGTTACAAGTCTATAGTAACCAAAACAGCATGGTATTCGTACAAGAACAGAGACATAGACCAATGGAACAGAACTGAGAACCCAGATATAAAACCATCCTCATATTGCCATCTGATCTTTGACAAAGCAGACAAAAAAATACACTGGGGAAAAGAATTCCTATTCAATAAATGGTGCTGGGAAAATTAAATAGCCACATATAGAAGACCGAAACAGGATCCACACCTCTTACCTCTCACAAAAATCAGCTCATGATGGATAAAAGACTTAAACCCAAGGCATGAAACTATAACAATTCTAGAAGAAAACATTGGAAAAATGCTTATAAACATCAGCCTAGGCAAAGAATTTATGAAGAAGATCCCAAAAGCAATCACAGCAAAAACAAAAATAAATAAATGGGACCTGATCAAATTAAAAAGCTTCTGCACAGCCAAAGAAACTATCATTAGAGTGAATAGACAACCTACAGAATGGGAGAAAATATCTGCATGCTATACATCCGATAAAGAGCTGATAACTAGAATCTATATAGAACTCAGGAAAATCAACAAGAAAAAATCGAACAACCCTATCAAAAAGTGGGAAAAGGACATGAACAGAAATTTTTCAAAAGAAGATAGACTAATGGCCAATAAATATATGAAAAACTGCTCAACATTTCTAATCATCTAGGAAATGAAAATCAAAACCACAATGAGATGTCTCTTAACTCTACTGAGAATGGCTTTTATCAAAAAGTCCCAATACAACAAAGATTGGCATGGATGTCGAGAGATAGGAATACTCATACACTGCTGGTGGGACTGCAAACTAGTACAACTTTTATGGAAAGTAATATGGAGATACCTCAAAGAACTACAAGTAGAACTACCATTTGATCCAACAATCCCACTACTGGGTATCTACCCAAAGGGAAAAAAGACATTCTATAAAAAAGACATCTGCACTTGAATGTTTATAGCAGCACAATTCACAATTGCAAAGATGTGGAAACAACCCAAGTGCCCATCAATACATGAGTAGATTAATAAAATGTGCTATATGTATACCATGGAGTACTACTCAGTCATAAAAAATGATGAGCTACCTATTGTATTATCCTGGATGGAGCTGGAGCCCATTCTTCTAAGTGAAGTATCACAAGAATGGGAAAACAAACACCACATGTATTCGCCATTAAATTGGTACTAATCAATCAATAGCAATGTGCACATATGGGAAGTAACATTCATAGAGTGTCAGGCAGGTGAGAGGGGGACGAGGGGTTGGGTAAATCCATACCTAATGGATGCGCTGTGGGCTGTCTGGGGGATGGACACGCTCGTTGAGTGGTGGAAAGGCAATTTATGTAACCAAAGCGTTTGTATCCCCATAACACTCTGAAATAAAAAAATAAAAAAAGTTTAAAATAAAATGTCCATACTACTCAAAAAAAAAAAAAAAACAATAAACCAAGAGGTCTTAGATATGATTCCAAAAGCAAGATCCACAGGACAAAAAATCAATAAATTTGACTTCATAAAAGAGACATTCTGTAAAAAAGACATCTGCACTTGAATGTTTATAACAAATACTTATTAAATACCTAATATGCATCAGGTATTAAGGATACAGATCAACAAATTTCTGACCTAATGGAGTTGATATTCTAGAGGGAGGAGATACAATAAACAAATAAATAGAAAACATCTATTATAATAAGGATGTTGGCTTTTACTCTGAGTGAGCAGGGAAGCCACTACTAGAATGTAAGCTCCATGAAGACAGGAATTTTTACCTGTTTGGTTCACTGGTGTGTCCCCAGGGTCTAGCATGGTGCTTTGATTATGTTTGCCGAATGAGAAAATTTGAGAACTTTTTTAGCTGAGAAGTGACATGACTTGATTTATATTTTTAAAGGGATCGCTGTGTTGGGAATAGACACTTGGGGTCAACAGTGGGAACATGACAGCAGTTAGAGACTACTGCAATATTGTAAGCTAGACTCCATCATGGTTTGGTACAAGGTTGTAGTGGTGGAGATGATAAGATGTGATCAGATTTGGAATCTATGTCAAAAGTAGAATCAGGAGGATTTGCTGACATACTAGACATAGGGTGAGAGAGAAAAAACAGAGTCAAGGATTTCAGTTCAAGTAGCTAGAAGGCTGGAATTGCCATCGATTCAGAGAGGGAGGAGTATGGGTGAGACAGAAGTGTGTGTTGAGGGGGAAGTGAATGAAGATCTGGAGAAGAAGCAGATTTATGGTAAAGCTAATGAAGCTTAGGTTTCGGGGCCTTTCATTTGCTCAGCTTCTAACAATATTCAGTAAGTAATTTTTGAGGGTTTTTTTTCTAAAGAGGGATCCTCAAATATTTGGGTCTGTCCCTGATCAGAAGTCCCATTTTAAACATGTTAAGTTTAAGATGTCTATTAGACATCTGTTATGGACTGAATTGTGTCTTCCTAAAATGTGTGTTGAAGCCCTAACCCCCAATGTGACTACTATATTTGGAGATAGGGCCGTTAGGAAGGTAATCACGGTTAAATGAGGTCATAAAGTGAGGCCCTAATTTGATGTGACTGATGTCATTATAAGAAGAGGAAGAGACTCCAGAGAGCTTTCCCTCTCTCCCTACACACACAGAAAGGCCATGTGAGAACAAAGTGAGAAGGTGGCTATCTACAAGCCAGGATACCTTGCCAGGCACCAGCTCTTATGGCATCTTGATCTTGAACTTCCAGCCCCCAGAACTGCAAGAAAATAAATGTCTGCTGTTTAAGCCATCCAGACTGTGCAGCTATCTAGTAGGCAGCAGAATGTGAGTATGGAGTTCAGGAGAGAGGTCTGGGCTGCAGATATAAATTTGGGATCATAAGCATATAGACAGTAGTTAAAGGCACGAAACTGAATACATCATCATGGGAGTGAGGGTAGATAAAGAAGAGAAGAGGTCCAAAGCCAGAGCCACGGGAGTCTCCAACATTGAAAGTTGGGTTGATGGTGAAGAACCAGCAATGGAGCAGGAAGAGAAGCAGCTATGAAGGGGCGAGGGAAACTACAAGACTGTAGCATCCTAGAAACCATGGGAGAGAGTTTAATAAGGAGAAAGGTGTGACTGTGTTAAATGCTGCCGATAGATCCAGAAAGATGAGGACAGAACATACTGACTATTAGATTTTGCAACATTACATGACTGTTTTGCATCCAATGGTTTCAATTTTCTCTGTGAAGTAGGAGGCATGGTCATCTGTTGAGATATGGGTGGGGTGGAGAGAATTGGGGAGATGGCCGAGTGGGAGATTTCAGGAGAATGAAGAAAGTTTGAAGACATCACCGGGGAAAGTGGAAGTGCTAGCTGACCAGAGAGAAGGAGCGGGATTGCTGGGCAGCACGAAAGGCCTATTTGAGATGTACAAAAGGCACTTGGATTCACAGCTACAGCAGGGGACAAGATTGTTAAGGGTTAATAAAGTGCTTCTTTTTAACTTAAAAATAAGAACAGCAGATCCTTGTTTAGGGCCTCAAAGACAACTTCAAGATAAGAAAGAGCAGGATGCTGACAGTCCAGGAGAGGCCACTTGGACCTCAAGGGAGTGTCACGTAGCAATGTCCAGCTGTAAGAAATCACATAGCCAGAGACTGCTGAACAGGCTTTTATCCCTACACAAAGAGCTGCCCCTGAAGCAGTTTGACACTAGGCTGCACCAGGTGACATTCGTTGTCCTGATGTTGCTTCCCATTTCCTGGCTGGCCTCAAGGAGCATGTATACATGTGTCTCATATGTTCTGACAGCCTTACCAATGCATTCCTTGCCTCTCTAAGGATAATAGTAACAATAACATTTAATACTTTATGGGCCCTTTTCTAAGTACTATACATGTCCACTCATTGAATGTTCAGCACAGCTCTATGTGGTAGACACTATTTTTATTCTCATTTTACAGAAGAGGAAACTGGGACTCAGAGAGGTTAAATAACATGCTTATGCGCACACCAGTAGGAAGCAGCAGAGCCAGAATTCAGACCCAGACAGACTGACCAACAGGGTATGAAACATAGTGAGTGTGTGGTTACCATGTATATGCCAGGCAATACAGTAAGCACTTTAAATGGATTATCTCATTTCATCCTCAGTACAACCCATGAGGTTGACCCATTACTATTCCCATTTTACTAATGAGGTTAACTTAACCCAGATCACACAGCTAAGAAGTGGTGGAGGCCAGTTTTGACCATAACAGAGGGGGCAGGGGCAGGAGAGCTAGTACCAGACTGCCTGATACATATCTTGTAGATAGATGTGAAAATGAATAGATGTTTCTTGTTAGAAGCATATGCATTTTCTCTCAAAGGGCCCATAGCCCCCACTGTAATAAGGGCTCCATGGCTCACAATGGAGCATGAGGCCGGAGATAAATATTTGGGAATAGTCAGCATATAGCTGGGATAGAATTAGATCTCACTGGAGAGAGTGTGGATAGTGGAACATAGACAGCCCAGGACTGACCCCTCAAAGACTTCAACATTTAAGGGGTTTGCAGAGGAAAAGCCAGCAAAGGAGGCTGACATTAGGCCTTTTTTCCTCCTGCCTGAGAGTCATGGTGTAAAGCCAGGAGAGAACGGGGTATCGAAAGGGAGGACGTGGCCAACAGTGTCAAATGGTCAAGTACAATGAGAATTGAGAAGTATGCAGTGGCTCCAGCAGCACAAGGGTCGTGGTGACCTCACAGAGAGCTGTTTTGGTGGAGCTATGAGGGCAGATTGCATTGAGGGGAGAAGTCAATGGGAGGTGACAACAAATGCAGACACCTCTTTGAAGAAGCTCAACTGTGAAAAGAATGAGAGATATGATTTAGAGTCAAGAGAGATTTTTTTTTTAAGATGGGAGAGATTTGAGCCCGTGTACAAGTGAGGAGATGGAGAAATGAAGGCTGAAGATACAGGTGAGAGAAGGGATGGATTGAGCAGGGCCTCTGAGAAGAGTGCTGGAGGCGGGACTAGCCTGGGAAAAGAAGAGTGGCCGCTCGTGCCCTGAGACCAGAGGCAAGTTAGTACAGGTGGCAGGGATCAGTCAAGTTTGGAGGTAGAGGAGGGTACAGCTCCCCATCTCTCTTATACCTGATGCCTTCTCTTTTCTCTGTGAAGTAAGGTCATTCGTTTAGAGTGAGAGGAGTGCAGAGGTGTTGGGTGCTAGAGGAAATTAACAATAAATGAGGCATGCCTGTCCATGATTGGCAGTGTGCCAGGCCATTTATGTACGCACCTCAGTTATTCCTCACAGCTACCCTCAGAATAGGTACCCCCCCAGTCTATAGATGAGGAAGCTGAGGTACTCAGGGGCATAGAAAGTTTGGAATAGCTGAGAAATCGAAAAGGAGAGGTATCTGATTAAGCTGAATAAGGAAAAAGAAGTGATTGAACGTTCTCAGGGCTGAACCGGGATGGGCTATCTTAACTGCGGACTAGCTTCAGCGTGCCCACCCATGCCCTTTGCTTCAGCCGTGGCCTCCCCAGCTCCCGGAGGAGAAGTATACAGATGGTCACACTGAGGCAGAGTCGAGGGCCAGGCCTAGCTGAGGGATAGAAGGCTGAGGAGTTCGGGTGCTGGAGCGAAAGCAATTCAAGGGGTCACACAGGGAGTCCAGGCCGAGGGAAGGACGTGAAGTCACATGCGAGTGGAAAGGCTAGACAAATAGGGACTGCTCACGGTTCTGGGAATCTGCTGGAGGTTTAGGTTCACTGGGAAAGTGCGAAAGTAGGAAGAATAGGAAGTTGTGGTCGGGTCTGAGAGTGAGAGATTTTGGAGGAAGTGTGCCCAGAGATGGCAAAACGAAAGCTGTGTCTGTGGGCATGTGGTGTGAGGTTGAACGTGAGGCTCTGGAGGGGAGGAGAAAAGGGAATTGTGAGGATTCTGGAGAAAGTGAAGCACCTGGAGGGGAGCAGCGCCTCCACGGCAGAGGACCTCTGCCGGAAGAGTGCCATCATTGAGACCCACGTCATGGACAGCCGGATCGACGCGTCTGTGGCAGCAGCTCCCACAGATTGCAGCGGGCTGGGCAGACCTGAGGGACCTAGTGAAGCCAGGCGATGAGAACCTTCGGGAGATGAACAAGAAGCTGCAGAACGTGCTGGAGGAGCAGCTCACCAAGAATATGCACTTGCACACAAGAACATGGAAGTTCTGTCCCAGGACATTGTGCGGCTCAGCAAGGAGCGCGTGGGGTCTCCTGACCCAGACCTAGAGCCAGGAGAAACCAGCTATAGACCCGCAGACTTCACCCACTCCCTCCCCTTCCCACTCCCCCAGGACGCCATTCCTTTGGGCTGTGGTGGGGAAGTGGGGGCCGGAGCCAACATCGGACAGGTTGGGAGACTGGACATTAAAGGGTCTGGATGCCTGACGGCCGGTGTTTATGATCCCATCTTAGGGCAGGGGCCCTGAAGCAGTGGCGATCCTGAGGGAAGGGACAGGAACTTCTCCTCCTTCCTGGCCCTGGCTCCCAAAGCCTTCTGCCTTCATCTCTGTGTGAGCTCTCCCTCCCAGAGACCAGCGCTTTTTTATTTTATTTTATTTTTTAATTTATGTCTGGAACCAGGATACTCTGCATTTGGGATTGGGGATGTTGGCGGGGGGGCGTGGTCCATGTTCAGTGTTCTAGCAATGTGTGTATGTGCAAAGGCTGTGCAGCCAAAGTACCATCTGGTCAGATGGGCCCACCCATACCTCAAAAAAAAAAAAAAAAAAGAAAAGAAAAGAAAAAGAAAAGGGAATTGTGAGGCCTGTTTTTTGGGGGATATGTGTGTCCACATAGGCTTTGGAGTCACTCAACCTGTGAGGTTTGGAGCTGAGGCAGATGGCAACCTCATCTCTTCTTCTCGTGGTTGGGGAGAATGAGCAGCCTCCATTGGTTGGGAGACCACTACCTGGCTACCTGGGAAATGGTGGATTCACCCTGAGGACTGGGTTAGTTAACGACTAGAAGAGGCATCCAAACCAGGCTTTCTTCACATTCAAGGTCACCATGCTGGCTTTTTAGTTAATGTTTAAATAGCACTTTACATTCTATAAAGTGTGTCTCAAGTTAAATATTCTACTGCATGAATTTTAGGCACAGTATCTTAGCGTATTTTCTGGCCAGAACGGCTTGGAAATTGAGATTATGCTGGCTTGCACAAAGTTACAAATGTTTTGAACAATTTTTCAAGTCTATATTAACAGTATTCTCTTGGTATCTGACACATGGAGCCTATTCAGCTTTTGTTCTTTCCTCCCCGTCTCCCACCAAAACAAACAAACAAACCTCTAACATTGTATGTTGCTTTCTAGATCGCTGACCTCAGTGGAGCTTTTTGCCCCAATGAACTGAAAGACCAGAATTACGGCTTCTGGCCTAATACTTTTTTCCTACCACATGAGGGCAGACTTTTTAACAAAAAAAGGGGGAAACAACTGTTTACCTTGTGCTATATAGAACTGAAAATAGAAGTTATGTTAAGGCCAGATTTTGTGTGGTTTCTAGGTCTTGACAAATCTACCACTCTCTTCCAACCTGCAACTCTTCCTGTTCACCAAAGGATGAACTGATTCCCTCCTTCCCCTTCTTTCTTCTTTTCTCCCTTCCTCTCTCACTCCTTTACTCCCATAAATATTTATTGAGCATTTACTCTAAATAAAATATGGGATGTTGAGTTCAATTCAAACTTCAAATAAACAATACATTTTTAAAGTATAAGTGTGTCCCATGCATATACTTGGGACATACTTATATTAAAAATAGTTTATCTGGAATTCAAATTTAATTGGGTAGCCTATGTTTTTATTTGTTAAATCTGGCTACTCTAACCCTGGGCCAAGAGCCGTACTGGAAACTGATGGGCATGGACTGGGCACAGAGCTCCCAGTCTCCTGGCAGAAGCGTGCCTAAAATAGTGCGCCATGCCATGCTACAGCCATGGGGACAGAGGTGAGGGGCAGCTGGCCCAGCATGAGCAATTAGGGAAGACGACCTCATCTTCAATGCTTTCTCTTTCCCCTTGTGCTCCACCTTTGCATATTCCATTCTGGAGCCTGCAACTCCCAGTTCAAGTGTCTCTTCGTCTGGGAAGCCTTCCCTGATCTCCCCAAGGACAGCTGTCACCTCGACACTTTGTATCCACATCTCCAATGACACGTAGCACATTATGATTTACATTTCTGTCATATCCAACAGACTGTATGGAACTAGAGGTCAGAGATTTGCATCTTGCTCATCTCTGTTTCCCCATTGCTTAACATGGTGCCTGGCACATAATAAGCACTCAAAATATGTACAATTTAAAAACTGAGCAATTTTAGCTCCAGATGTTAGGAAAGTCACCAAATTTTACTTTGCCTCAGTTTGGCTAACATATACAAGAAATGATCTGATTCAATGACCTCTAATGGCTTTTACAAATCTAGGAAGAGTCCCATGATTCTAAGTCAAGTTGGAGATTGGCAAGGCACATGCAGTAACCCCTAAGGAGCAATTTGAATGTTGCTATATTCTAAATGTTTGTGTCTCTTCCAAGGTGATGGTATTAGGATGCGGCGCCTTTGGAAGGTAATTAGATCATTAAGGCTGAGCCCTAATGAATGGGATTAGTGCTCTTATAAAAAAAGCCCAACAGAGATCCCTTGCTCCTTCTACCATGTGAGGACACAGCAAGAACCAGAAAGCAGGCCCTCGCCAGACACTGAATCTGCTAGTGCCTTGATCTTGGACTTCCCAGCCTCCGGAACTAGGAGAAATAAATGTTTGTTATTTATCATATACTTGTCATAGCAGCCTGAACTAAGTATTAATTAAATAATAGCTAACATTTACTGGATGCTTACTATGTCCTGGGCACTGTTCTAAGTGCATTACACTGACAAGTAATATAACAATCAGCATCAGCTCTGGAGCCAGACTGCCTGAATTCATGGTTCAGCTGTGCCACTTCCTACTTGCTAACCTTTGACAAGTTGGTTAACTTCTATGTGCCTCAAATTCTTCATCTGTAAAAGAGGGATGATAACAATGATGATGCTAAATCCTACCTCACAGGGTTGTAAGAGGATTAAAATAAAGTAATATATGTCAATTAGAACAGTGCCTAGCATACAGTAAATATTATGTCTGTGTATACACACAGGCAGACATAGATTTGTAACATATAAACATACATAGAGAATAAAAGTATATGCATATATATATATATAAGCTTACAGCCGTATCAAGAAGATATTCTTATTATCCTCATTTTACAGATAAGGAAACAAAGGCTCAGAAGGGGCAAATAATTTCTTAAGGTCACACAGCTGGCCCTCCTAACCACTATGCAAAATTGCCTCTGTTTCTGTTTGTTTTAAATAAGTTTTTTATTTTAAAATAATTTTAGACTTACAAAAGAGTTGCAAAGATAGTTCAGAGAGTTCTCATATATCTCATACCCCTCTTCCCCTAATGTTGACATCTTATATAACCATCTACATTTGTTACCAGACTTTTTTATCTTTTTCAGCTTTATTGTGGTATATTTAATATATAAAAAATTGCACAGATTTAAAGTATACATGAGTTTGACATATACATGCACTCTTGATACCATCACCACAAACAAAGTAATAAACATATGCACCACCTTCAAGAGTTTATTTTTTCTTTGAATTGAATATTTTAAATATGTACAGCTTTTTACATGTCAATCATACCTCAATAAAGTGGTTTAAAAAACAAGTGATAAATTAACATTGGTACTATGTTACTACTATTATTAACTAAATTATAGACTATTAGCTAGTATTAAATATTAACTAAACTATAGACTTTATTCAGATTTCATTAGTTTCCCCACTAATACCCTGGTTTTTGTTTTTTTTGGTTTTTGTTCCAGGATCCAATCCAAGACACCACATTGCATGTAGCCATACTGCTTCTTAATACTCCTTGAGCAGCTACTGTGGGTCAGGCCCTATACTAGGCATTTGGGATATAGAGCTGAGTAAGAAACCATTCCTGCCCTCAAGAAGCTCACAGTCTACTTGGGGAAAGAGAGAGAGAAGCATGCTCTCAGTTATAATAAAGGGCAATCAGTGCAGTTATAGTTAAGCACAAAGTGTTGTGGGGTACAGAGAAGGAATAGCCAATTCAGACTGGGACATCCAAGCTGAGAAGTACAAGATAAGTAGGACTTAGGCAGGCAAAATCAGGGTGTCTGTGCCTGGGGTGGGGACTCGGGGATTTTGCAAACAATATTCAAGCTGGAAAAAACATTATGTCCAAAGACCCAGTGAGGAGAGGGTGAGTATGGCCAGATTTGGGAACTGCTACATCTCCCAAGAGTTCACTGCAAACTCTGAAATTCCTATCTTTACTGTAACCTTCTACATGAGATCTAATCCCTTCTAGGCCTTCAAGTCCTTTCTATGTTTGAGGGTCACCTCTCCCTTGTACACAGTGCCTCATTCTTTTTTAGCTGCACTCATTTCCAAACTGCGCTTAAGTTTAGTCACATCGAAACTAAACTCTGAATTCCCCCAGCCAATCCCTGGGAAAACCCTACTCAAGCAAAAGTCAGGAACTAGTTTATTTTGCTATAATTTCTTATTAATCTTGGCCAATCCTCAACTTCATGATGTATGGTAAAGATCTGACATGTGGAGTCAGGTGGACATGGGTTCAAATCCTGACTCCCCCACTTACCCTGGACAATGTTACCATCTTAAATATTTTTCCTCTTCTGTAAAATAGGAATAATAATACTATATACCTCCAAAGTTGTGAAAATTAAAAACAATATTGGCAAAGATCTTGGCACAGTGCCTGACACATAATAGGTGCTCAATAATTGGTTTTAGTATCAATCACCTTTTCATTTATTATGAGTTGAATCACCAAGGTGTTGTCTACAGGACCTACTCCAAACCTTTTCACTTTTTTCAGCCTTTAATTTTCGCTTTCCTCCCTTACCTGCTGTGTTCTTTGTTCTCTTTCTATTTCTTTGATAGTCTCTTGCATTGTCTTTCCTGGCTTTTCTTCCTTCCCTTATTCCTTAAATGAAGGTATTGTCTCAAGATCCTATGCTCAAAACTCTTATTTTTCTGCATCATCTCTCATGGAGGCAATCTGTTTCCAGTGAATAGGCTGTTGGCCACTGTCTTATCCAGACTATTCCCTTTTGCTAATAACAAGATTACTGGGAAACATGATTCAGAAACATGCTTGGTGAGTAAGGATTTAAAGCATAGGGCAGGGTATATAGTCTTGAGGGATATTTCGTTCCAGCTATGATGAAGCCCCAGGAACTGACTTTGCTCTGTAGCAAATGTTGCCCTTCTAAGGAAAGGATTCTATCCCCTAGATTCAACCTTTCTCTCCCACATATGGACCAAGAAACATGTTACCAAAATAGGCTCTACCTTTTGGCAATGCTGAGGCCTACTGAGAAACATTACTGAGTGTGTTAACACAACTGGCTGAGCCATAGTAGAGTTGACAGTGTCTGCTTCCATTATGAGTTGATTCAATCAGTTGACATCTCAAAAAATCAATCTTAATCCTACCAAGCAATTTCATTCTTAAGCCATTGTACTCTAGAGAAACTCTTGCACACGGTCTTCAAAGACATGTAAAAGATTACTTACAGTACAAAACTGCCCCAAACTAGACACAACCTAAATGCCCATCAGTAGTAAAAAGAATGAATAAATTATGGTATACTTATACAGTAGAATACCAACAACAACAAAAAGAATGATCTACAGACACACACAAAACCATAGATAAATCTCAAAAGCAATGTTGAACAAAGTAAGCCAGAGAACACATGTAACATAATTCCATTTATAGGGAGTTCAAACCCAGACAAAACTAAGTAATACCATATTGGTTGGAGATAAACATATGTGATAAAAGAACTCGTAAACGTAAGCAAGGAACAATTAGTACAAAACTCAGGAGAGTAGCCAGCTCTTGGAGGTGGAGAGGCAGGATGGTAGGTGGAGGAAGGGCATGGAAGGTTTCACGAAGGCATTCTATTTCTTAAGATAGGTAGTGGGCACACAGATTTTCATTTCATTATTAATCTTTAAACTGTGCAAAATCATTAAATACACTATTATATGCAATATACTTTATGGTTTTTTTTCTTTTTAGAGACAGGATCTCACTGTGTCACTGAGACTGGAGTATAGCCTTGAACTCCTGGGCTCAAGTGATCCTCCTGCCTTGATCTCCCAAAGTACTTGGATTACAGGCGTGAGCCACCGTGCCTGGCCTACTTCATGATTTTTTAAAGTTATTTTTTAAAAAGGTAATATTGTTTCCAAGTTCTTTGAGAAGATGACCTTTCCTTTTAGCTAGATTGCTCTTGCCCTACTTCAAAATTCACTTCAAACTTCATTTGGGAATCTGTCTCTGACTCCTCAGGTTGATTTATTTAATACAGAATACTTCAAGCACGCACAGATATAGAGAGAATAATATAATGAACCACCACATAACTGTCACTCAGCTTCAACAATTATCAACAAATAGCTAATCATATTTCTATACCCTGATGCATTCCCCTCCCACCACTGGATCATTTGAAAGCAAATCTCAGCTAACCTATTTTTTCATAGGATACAATTAATTTAGCATTTAATTAGTATTAAACTAACTACTTTAATAAGAATCTCTAAAATATAGGGGTTTTTTAACAAAAAAGCACAACTCCAATACCATTATCCCCTCAAAAAATTTAACAATAACTCCTTAATATCAAATATCCAGGTAGTGTTCAATTTTCCCCAAGCATCTTTTGATTTGTTTGAACCAGGATCTAAACAGATTTCACACATTACATTTGATTGTTATGTTTCTTAAGCCTCTTAGAATCTAAGGTTTCCCCTCCCTCTTATTTTTTTCCTTGAAGTTTATTCGTTGAAGAAACCAGATCAGGTCAATTTCCTACATTCTGGATTTCTGGCTGATTTAGCTGTTCTCTGCCCATTTCACAAACCTCTCTGTCTTTCCTTTTTTCCACCATTTTCTATTCCCATTTACACAGACAGGGGGGTAGTCCCTGCACAGATCTCTATCCCAGGACACTCTACACTCAAGTGGAATCATGCGTGTTTTTGTTTGTCTCCTTCCAACATATGTCTTGGGGACCAAGGCTGTATCTTACTTGATTTTGTATCCTCTGCTTTACAGAGTAGGTACTGAATGAATATTTATTGAGTGGGTGAAATGATGTTGCTCTCTTGTATTGCTTATGTGCCATGCCTTCTTTTCCAACTTGTAGGAAGATAAAGAATTTGTGAAACTTTGATTTCAACCCCCTGGGGTAAGGTATTATGCAAAATTCTTTTGATAGTTACTTTTCTTAAAAGGTTTTTTAAAATTTCATTGTGAAGAGCACTTTATTTATTGTCCTTTCCTTTGTTGCCCATTTCCTGAACCACAGCAGTCTTGATAAGCTTGTTTGAATTTAAAAACAAAAGTTCCCTGCTCTGTAACCTGATGGGGGGCTCCCAGCAGCCTTGCCCTTAGAGGGAATTGTGGGTTAACGGCTTTTGAGTAATGCATTACTCACCACAGCTTCTTAGAAATTTCTTCTGAAGCAAATTATTACTTCCTGAGATGTCTTCTCTCTGTTCCTTGAATCACAAATGTCATCCCTTCTTGTAGATACCTCCCCACACACACTATAAGAAAAACGTCACCGAGAAAGCTGGGAATCAACTTCCTTCTCTGCACTTACTCCAGTATTTCCTTTTGATTTTCAGCTGAGGCATATGTACTCTCCAGTAACAGGTACTTGGACTCTTATTTATTGTCTGTTCTACCTTGTCACAAACTCAAAAGGTACTAAGATCACCAAATAAGAAAACTTTTCTATATGTTATTGGATTTGATGGTACTGTACTCCTTATCCATTTGATCCTGTGACTACCACTGATGTCCTCAGAATTGTTTTAGAAATACTTCCTGTTTTCCTAATTCCAGGAAATGAAACTGACTCATGGGACCTGCAATATTATTTTTGTAAAATTGCTATGAACTGGATTCGATGATTTAAAATTCAATCAAACTAATCTTGCTGTAGCTCTGAGTGTGTAGGTTTTATGGAATTATGTGAGAAATGACAGGTGATGAAGTCCCTTGCTCATTATTTTTTAATGCAGCAGTTAGATAATAGTGAATTAAGATTTCCTGGAGAGCCAATTTTAAGCCATCAACTGGCAGTGAAAGATGAACAAAGACTGGATGACATATTGAAATTATACCTAGTACATAAACTCATATCAAACACTTTTAATCTGGCAAACAATGCAATGAGTGACAGCAAATGCAATAAAACAGAAACCTAGATCAATTATCTTAGAAAGATTGCAGTCAGCAGATAAAAATGGGACTGTGGAGTCTTTCGAATTAACTAGCACTGAGAACATGAATCAGTCTTTCATCTTTTATTATTTCATCCTCTTCCTTTGAAGTAAACTTAAAAATAATCTTTTTGCCAACTACTCAAAATGAAATATTCACTATATCACTCTTATTTCTTATTAAAAACTGGTATTAGTGTGTCTTTCTACTGAAGACATCAAAGAAATTATGGCGCGTACTTATGTAAACATAAGGAAGCCTGAAGTATATTGCTTATTTTTCTATGGAATAAGTACAAAATCATGATACCTTATTGTGCACTTACTGAATTCTACTTGAATTTTCTGAAAGAAATTTCCTTTTCGTTTTTGATACAATCCTTGTGGAATGAATAAAATATGTGGCGATTTTATTTCTAGCGTTTTGAGATCAGCCACACTTTTCATTCATGATAATGCATATCAAGTAGAGTATTGTACAATTTTAGTTTTTCCAGTTGGTTTGGATTTTAACAGTTTTGATTTACTGTTAATTAGTATTTAACTTTCTATACATAATTGTGCAAGTATATCTGTATGTTGTCTATTCATTCCACATTTTTAAATGTCTGAACATAACCTTGTTACATGTTGTAGACACCATTGATTGCTCACCACTACCCCCTTTTCCATAATAACAGAACCCCAATTTCTACTGGTATGAGACACCATGAGTCTTAAGAGAGGCTAGGTCTCTTCCCAGTCCCAATCCTTAACCGGGCTAAGCCAGCCACGGTAATTTCATTACTCTTGTTAATGACTGGCTTAAGCATAGACATGTAATACAGTATTGCTCAATAGCACATATGGAAAAGTCCGTTGGAAGCTTTCTCAGAAGGCTTTTTCTGGGAAAAGGGCACCAGAAAAAGACATCCTCTTTTTCTGACCTTTGGAAGTTATTGTTTGCGGACATGATGCCTGGAGCCCTTGCAGCCATTCTGCGACTATGAAGAGAACTTCAGAGTAGAAAAATGGAAAGAACCTGAATCCTTGGTAACATTGTTGAGCCAGTGAATTACTGAAACTGTCTTATCTCAGTTCTCCTTGTCATATGATTTAATCAACTGACTTCATTGTTGAAGCCAGTTTGGGGTGGGTTTTCTATTACTTGCATTCAGGCATGTTAACTGACATACTGTATAAAGCTCATAGTTCCTGTACTGCATTAGGTGCTGTCATTCTTCCAGTTTCCTAACACTACACCAAAATTTCCTAGATTCAGCCCCATTCAAGCTGAATATCAACACGAAAAATTAAAACTGAATTATAGATCAAACCTGAATTTTTACTGAAAAGTTCAGTAAAACTAAATTTTTCTATTATTACTTCTATTTTATTAATAAAATGTATAGTTATAAAAGCAATAGTTTATGTCATAAAAAATTAAGGCAAAGCATTATCTCTCTTTTTTTAAACTTAAGAATGATTGGAGAAGGTGTGCTCATTAGATTTGTGGATGCCACAAAGATAGGAGAGCAGCGATGTGACAGTCAAGATTCAGAAATATTTCCACAGGCTGTAATGATGAGCCCAAAGCAACAAGATGAAATGGAATAAAGAGAAATGTACATTTGTGCAATTAAGTTAAAGAGATGAGGGCTAAGGCTGTTTAGGATGAGGGTTAAAGTCTATTTATGTGAAAACTATGTGGGGACTTCAGTTAACTGCTAATTCCATAAGTGCCAGGATTAGGACAGAGCTAAAACAAATTACTAAAAGTCTAAATATATAAATCCTTCCTTCATTCAACAAGAATTTATTAAACTCTAATTCGGCAAATGCATATGGCAGCTGGTGAAGAGAAGGGACTTTAAACTTAACTGATGTCAGCTTGGCCTGAGTGACCGTTGGCAAGTTACGTTACTTCTCTGTGTCTCAGTTTTGTTATTTGTAAAATATGACTAATATTTTTGTAAGTACTTAGAGAGAGGTACATAGTGACTGAGAGGATCAAAATAAGATAATATACACAAAGGGCCTGGAATAGTATTTAGTGGCAATAATAATTTTTAGGGCTTAGATTTGCATTAGATCAGGGGTATTAACTGTCCCACAATAATCTTTGTTCAGCTTACACCTGGAGAATCTTTATTTTTGCACCATATTTTAAAGCACACTGATAGACTCGAGAATGACTAGGCAAGTATGGAAAGAGAATCTCTGGAAACAATATGATATAAGGAATACTTTTAGGAGTTAGGCACTCGATCTGAAGAAAAAAGACTTCATTTATTTTGAAGGGAACCATGTGAATCAGGTAGTAAGTTCATTTTGTGTTGTTTCAAAGGGAACCTTGCACACAACAAGGAGAAGCAGAATTCAGCTCAAAATACTGAAGACTTTTGGGTATGATTGCTATGCAACAATTGTCTGGCCTAGTTGGAAAAGCAGTGACCTCCCTATCATTATAAGTGCTTAGGCAGAGGCCAGATGGAGCATCTATCAGGGACAGCACATTGTCACAGATTTGACTTGAGTCCTTTTTACCAATAAGATTCTGATAGAATTTCATTCATGTATCCTTGGAAGGTTTTTTAAAAACCTACAAGGAATATTAAAACACCAACAGGGAAACTCTATTGTCTTGTCTGTTTTGCAGAATCAAAAATTTCAGAGCTGAAATGTCCCGTAGAGACTAAATAGATGAATTTCTCAATTGCTGGTCCATGGATTGGCAAGAGAATTAAAAAAAATATGTTTATTTTTACATTTTATTACTGTTTCATTATAATAATAAAATAAGCACATTAAATAAAATGGTAAAAGAGGAAAAAACAGTTTCACTATATTATTTTATACATTTTCACATATACTTGTATTATATATACAGTTTTTTTTTCTATTTTCAGTATATAAGGGTTGCATTGATCTGCTAAGGGCTGCCTTAACAAACTACCACAAACTGAGTGGCTTAAATGACATAAATTTATTGTCTCCCAGTCCTGGGGGTTAGAAGTCCAAAATCAAAGTGTTGGCAAGGTTGGTTCCTTCTGAGGCTTGTAAGGAAGAATCTGTCCCCTGCCTTTCTCCTAGTTTCTGGTAGTTTGCTGGCAATCTTTGGCATTACTTGGCTTCTAGCAGCATAATCTCCATATATGCCTTCATCTTCACATAGTGTTCTCCCTGTGTGTGTGACTGTCTCCAAATATCCCCTTTTTATAAGGACACCAGTTGTATAGGATTAGGGACCCATCCTACTCTAGTAAGACCTCATCCTAACTTAAATAATTACATCTGCAACTACCCTATTTTCATATAAGGTCACATTCTGAGGTACTGGGAGTGAGGACGTCAATATATGAATTTTTAGGGGGCTACAATTCAACCAATAACAAAGGTTAAACCCATTTCCAATGCCACCTACACATATAAGAGTGCTTGTTCTCCTGTATCCTCAAAACTATAACTTATAGTATTATTTTTAACAATAAATTGTTGCAAATTAGGTGAAAAACTGTATCATAGTGTTTTTTCTTTTCAATTATTATGGGTACACAATAGTTGTATATCTTCATAGTGTTGTTTTAGTATCTATTATTTTACTAGCGAGCATGATTGGTCTTCTATGTTTGCTTACTAGTTGAATTTCTTCTTTTGTGAAAGGTCTGTTCATGTCTACTGCCCCTATTTTTTTAAATTATGAAAGCAATATATTATGAAAGGTTTGAAGAACAGAGGAAATACAAACCACCCATAATGCCGTATTCCAACATAGCTATTACCATTTTTACTGCCTTCTAGGCCATTTCATATGCGTGTTTTACTCTTTTGTAATTGTAATGCACATATAGTCTTATCTTCTATTTTTTTCTCCTTATAGAATATTATAATATAGAAATGGGTGACTCTTCAGTGTACCAGAATAGCTCACTCTTCAACAATTATGAATTCGAACTAGACTTCTGGTATTAGACAAATAAAAGCGTTTTAAAGAGTATATTACTTGGCTATTAAGAGGGTACAAAATAAGGTTCCTTGTTGCAAGAAAGTTAAAATTACATTTCCATACCATGGTGTATCTTTGGATATCTGGCACACAAGTGTCCAATACATGTTAAATGAATTAATAGTCTAGTTATTAGACATAATTTTTATTCATTTTTCAGGTGAAAAACTTGGTTTTTAGAATTTTTTTCTTTCTAGACCACATGCTTGAAATACAACATTAAGACGATCTTAATACATATCAGATGTATATGTAAGAACCAGTACCATACTAGGCAAAATAAAAGTTAAACTAGTAGAAGGTCCATGATTTAAAAGTATATATTTTAAAATCCAGAAGTGAAAAAGTGCTTTACAAAGGCCTTTCAAAGTGAACTTGTATATATTAAAACCTATGGTTTCATAAAACCAAATTTATTTTGTGGACAAAATGGAAGTATAGAATCTCTTTTTCTTCTTTGTAAAGAAAAAAAAATTTGTGTTAGAACCAAAATATGTTACAGGTCATCATTTATCCATCTTCTGAAATAAACTGAGCTAAAAGATAAATCTAATGGTATCTGTAATGCTCCTGGTAATACACACTAATTATTTACTTTTCTATTTCTTATCTGCCTCTTATTTCACTGGTAATATTTTGCCCAAATTGTCACTTGTATTTCAGTCTTTCTAATTAAACTGTAAAGACTGGCCTCAAAGTGAAACTTTAAAAAAGCTTCACATCTAAATAAAGAGTGATACAAAAAGAAGTGTTTCTCAAAATATGTGGTGAAGGACTTTTCTAAAAATTTCCCATCTGTAGTTGACCAATATTTTTCTAAAATACAATAAAAATGAACTATTAGAAATTTAAAGAAAATACCACTGAGGATAGAAAATTCCAAAATGTTTTTAAATTATCCTTTCAAGTTTATATAACAGTTTAAAAAGTTTAGTCTTAATTTTTGTACTTCTCTAGGCATGAACTTGTAACAAGCAGTCCACGGACCACACTTTGAGTAGCACTGGTATAAGAGATAGTCCGTGACCTCAAATAATTTAAAATCTTGGTAGGGTGAACACTACAAGCGTATATGTAACCAAGTATAAAATTGTACCATAATTTATGCTCCCCTAGACCACACCAGCCTGGAGTAACATAGGAGACATGCTCTTCAAGGTCATGGTAGGTACAACAGGGACAGGAGAGCACATACCTAAGTTCCCAGGGAGGTGAAAAATGTTGACAGCTGAAAGAAGTCAAAGTGTCAAAAGTAGATGAAAACAGCTATACAAATTGTAAAACAAAAGTCATGGTTCTTTTAGTTACGTGACTATAAAAGTCACAGATTTCATGGACAAAAATGTCATTATCATGTCTAAATAATTACAACATGGTTAGAATAGGTCACACACATTATGTCTCTGGATTTGCTTCCAACCAGTCTTATGGAATCTCCAGTTCCCCCTATACTGAACCCCCACTCTATTATTTCTTAGAATTCCCAGGCATGTATCTTACTAATACAATTATCAAGTGGTCTCACCCATACTCATCCATTATCTGATCATCTGTTGCCAAGGCTTTTGATGCTAATGAAGTTGTCATTACCACCAGGGTTTGCTGTCTTCAACTTCTAAGCTTCAAGTGCAAAAAACAAAAGTTTTGTCAATGGATCATTAGATTTAATATTGAGAGGTGCCACGAGCCTTTTCCACCTCTTGGTCCCCAGACCCATGTATTCTGACAATGAGAGAAATAGCACTATATATGTATGTGTTGCTTGCTGGTCCAGAGCAATTCCACATTCTATAGCATAGCATTCCAGCCTTGCAAGGTGGTAGTTTCCCAGGTGGTACCATGACTGAGTCTTCAGTGAGCCTTTCTAACAATCTATGAAGCCTGCTGCTCTTGTAATGATGTACATGGTAAGATAAGTGAATCTCATGGACTTTGACCCAACTATCATAAGCAGTAACAAACTCTGATCCTCTTGTAAAGTATCATACTTTGAGGTGACAAGCCATAATCTAGTGGCAGGTTTATTGGTTTGGAGCCCTTCCGCTGTGGATGAGGTAGCAATTTGCCTTTACTAGAATGGAAACTATTTCTGGATTTGCTCTTCCTGACCCTGCTGCTACCATCCCTCTGCAATGGAGACTGGGGACTTTTGGGAATCATTATACTTGAAATACGAAAACTCTCACTCTCATCTGGGCACAGTGGCTCACGCCTATAATCCCAGTGCTTTGGGAGGCCAAGGTGAAAGGAACACTTGAGGCCAAGAGTTTGAGATGAGCCTGGGCGATATAGCAAGATTTCATCTCTACGTAAAACAAACAAAAATTAGCCAGGCGTGGTGGCCTGTGCCTGTAGTCCCAGCTACTCTGGAGGCTGAGCAGCAGGGTCACTTGAGCTTCAGAATTTAAGGTTGCAGTGAGCTATGATCCCACCATGGCACTCCAGTATAGCGGACAAAGCAAAATCCTATCTCTTAAAAAACAAACAAACAAACAAATAAAAAAACACATTGTCACTCTTTAGGTCAATTCTGAGGAGTTCTTAACATTTTCATCTTACGAAGCCCTCAGTAGTCTGATGGAGCTTATGGACTGCTTCTCAGAGTAATATTTTTAAGTTCAAAGTATAAAATACATAAGATTATTAAAGAAACCAGTATTATTAATATAATATTATATTGTTCTTTCTTCAGGCCACTTGGAGTTCTGTGGACCCCAAATTAAGAAATCAACCTTGTTACCAGTGCAGGACTGGTACTTCTTCCAAATTCATAACCATCTGACCAAACCAGCAGCTTCTGCCAATGAATTCCTATAGATCAGAGGTAGGGAAACTCCAGTTTGTTGCCTGTTTTTGTAAATAAAATTTTATCGGAATGTTGTTTTTGCACTACAAGGGTAGAGTTGAGCAACTGCAACAGTGATTGATTGTTTGTGACCAGAAAATCAGAAAATATTTATTTGGCCCTTTAGAGAAAAAGTTTGCTGACCTCTGGTATAGAGATTGGCCTAAAGGCCAAGTATGCAAAGTGGAGTAGAACTCCTTGAACTTCTGCCCACTGCGAGGATTTTACTTCTCCACTCTCCTTTAGGGACACCCCTCAGTGCTATAATGCTAGAACAGTTCACTTCTGGCTGTTGCAGGCATATTATACAGAGCCAGCTGTAAACAAAACTTGAATTCCCCATGAAATTGTAGGTGTGAGTCATTGGAAGAATAACTATGTGACAGGAGTAGGTATGCTGGGACTTTTACCTTCAAGATCTACTCAGGCCACATTCCAATTATTCAGCTTCCATTGAAGAGGAAATGCTTCAGGGCACAACTAAGTTTATGGTTAGGTAGCTCTCAGCATCCAATTTATGATGGACAGTTTCAGTTACATGACCACTCGAAGTTCTGTGTTAGAAATTCAATCTCTACCAGAAACTGAAAACAAGACAGAAATTGGTTTTAAAGGAGAAAAGTTAATTCCCTAAGGGAACATGGGTTTGTTTCAGAGCTCCAGGGGCTTCTTGCTGTGATTCTCCAGTATGAACTTTCCACAAACTGTCACAACATCCCAATCTGCCACAAATGTTTTGGGTACCATTGGCTTTATTGAATGATAAAGGCCAGGTGGCAGAATCATGCTCACTGTAGTCTGAACCAGCTGGAGCACCATCTCTTGGTCTGGGCCCTCTCAAAGATGGAAGTTTTTTAAGGCACCCAGTAAAGGGAAAGAAGCAACAAGTCAAATGTGATATATGTTATCTCCCAACATCCACTGAAGTCCACTAAATGGTAGGGGAGTCCAAGATACAACAACATTTCATTCGCTTTGAAAGGACATCCAATGTGTCCCAGATAATTAGACCCATCTATCCCCCACTGTTGCCCCACTGAAACTTTACTGAGGTGTCAGTGATGCACAGGATTCCCCAATGCAGGGAGGAAAGCCCTCTGAACTTGCCGAATGGGTTCTTGGCTTTGCACTGGAAAGAATTCAAGAGCAAGCCAACTAGTGACAGAAAGTTTATTGAGATAGAGATAGAAAACAGATCCTACTCCACAGACAGAGTAGGGGTCCTTTCTAGAGCAGGCGGCACATCCCTTATAGGGCAATGGTAACGTTTTTAAATGTTCAAAAACCCTATTAAGGAACAGCCATATGTGACCAGTATTGTCTTGAGGTCAAGCCATAAAAGTGAATCATAAACTGTTGTCACAGAAAGATAAGTGCAAACAGTTTGTAAGGCTTTGTAATTCACCCACCCTCAGGTGGTCCTGGGCTGGGAACTTGCTGACAACTTCCTTGTTCAAGGTGATTAGGGTCTGGTATCAGCCAAAATGGCTATACTCAGGCTGTCTTGACCTTCCTTTTTTGCCTTATCTCTACATTATTAGCAGGCTCCTATATGTTCTAGAGAATTAGCAACCATTTTCTAGCATCTAGGTTCCCTGCCAATTTTTGCTCTCCAGGTTTGATCAACATGATATCATTGATGGTAGATTAGCATAATGATGTCCTTCCTATGGGATGGAAAGGTGATCAAGATTCCTGGGAAATTAGTGGCACGTGGCTGAAGAGTTGACATGCACTGTGGCAAGGCAACGGAGGTGTTCTCCTTCTGGTGTTCTCTGTTTATTGTTGGTCCTGTCTCTATTTGAAATTTTCCTATTTTGTGTATCATGGATTTTTTGCATTAGAGTTTTATGAAATATTGCGTTAAAATATTATTTATCTTGGTTATTGAGATTTTTGGCACCCCCTTAAATTTTGTGCCTCAGGCAAGTGCTTCACTTGCCTCACCTTAGTGCTTTCATTGATATGTAGAGAAAATAAGATGCTTTCATTAGATCAATAGCTACTTGCCAAGTGCCTATAAGATCATATCTGGAACAGTAGCCACATTTAAAGTTGACATACAATGAATGACAATCTAAGGTTACTTTGAAACTCACCTGCCTTTTAAACTAGTCAAGTATGAATTAAGTCATCACTGTTACATCTTTCATCATCACCTATGAGATTTACTTCTGCAGTTCTACCAGGAAGGCAGTGTTGCTTTTTGGTAGGGAGGAGGAGCTCCAAGAGATCCTGCTTGGCCCTTTTGTTCCATAATAGTCTTAAAAGCCCTGTCTCTGTGGCTTAAGGAGCCCAGGGAGAAATTCTGTCATTTGCTGAGTATATGCATTTCATTTATACCCTCAGGAACTGAAGATATTTCCACTATAGTGGGTTTGGTGGTTTCATCAGACCTATAGTGAGACTGACTAGGGTAAAAATTGCATTTTTTAAAAAGAGACAGGGTCTCGCTTTGTTGTCCAGGCTGAAGCACAGCGGTGTGATAGTAGCTCACCGCAGCCTCGAACTCCTGGGCTTAGGCGATCCTCCTGGCTCAGCTCCGGAGTAGCTGGGACTACAGGCATGCGCCACCACGCCTGGCTAATTTTTCTTCTTCTTTTTGTTTTCTTTTTTTTCTCCCTTCCTTCCTTCCTTCCTTCCTTCCTTCCTTCCTTCCTTCCTTCCTTCCTTCCTTCCTTCCTTCCTTCTTTTCTTTCCTTTCTTTCTCACTATGTTGCCTAGGCTGGTCTCAAATTCCTGGGCTCAAGAGATCATGTCGCCTTGGCCTCCCAAAGTACTGGGATTATAGGTGTGAGCCACCACACCTGGCCCCAAATTGCAATTATATCTTGTCAGTCCCTATCCTGAAAGTCTATGACTGGTGGCCACGGCATTCTGGCAGTCCAGAAATTAGTGTAAACTTAGAACTAGAATCTACTGATTTCTAAATTTTGTGGAGATATTTCTCTTTCCTCAGGGAAAATGGCTGCAGGTTTACTGGGGAAAATGCATACATACGTGGTGTTCTTCCTCAAGGAAATTGGGCTTCCCCTTCATTTACTGAGTCAAGGCCATGACTCTCTGTTGTGGTAGATTAAGCCAGGTCTTCCTTCACTAAACCAGGAGTTTTGTCGTTGTAGAAGGACCTCAGCAGGCTTCCCAGTTCTTTTCTGTCACAGGGTCTCTGCTCAATTACACAATGCGAAGATCCCTGTGAAGCATAATTCCTAGTTACTGTATGGGCCCTGCTGCCTGTTCTAGAACTCACACCATCCCCATGTCTGTGCTGGTTTAGTGCCCCAGCTAGTCCTTGTCATCCAAGGCTTTCTTAGCCTTCGCATTGAGATCAGCAACCGTACTGCGACTGCAGCATGTCACACCGGCACCCCTTTGCAGAGTGGATAAACCAACAAACCTGCTTTAAAAGATAAGGGGCTTGAGTCTCATCATTCTCCAGTCATCCCAGTAAAGATTGATTTAGGCGGGATCATCAACTGATGCTGAAACAAAGGGAAAATTTTGATGCAGAGTAAAATATTTGCGTTGTTCTTGAAGTGTCTCTCCACAGACTGCTTATTAGTTGCCAGAGAAAAATAGTAACTATAAGGTGGAAAAATCAGAAAAGAACTTGATTTGGTGATCAAAATTAACATCACCCATGGTAGGGGGCAGATAGACATCCTGTACCTCCCAATATTATGCCCTAAGAAGAACACAGCATCAATTATGTAGCTCTCTAGCCAGGAATGCAATAATATTCATGTCAGAGTGCAGAAATATCAGACCAACTTCAAATGAGGAACACTCTATCAAAACAAAAGGAAGGGAGATTGTATTCTTCAAAAATCTCAATGTCATAAGCAAAAAACTGTGTGAACGGTGCAGACTAAAGGAGACTACAGACATATAATAACTAAATGCAGTACCTGGTCCTAGACTGGATTCTGTGTTAAAGGAGAAAAAAAGTGCTATAAAGGAAGTTATTGATCAATTGAAAAAATTGAAATATGAAAGTTAAATTAAATCAAAACATTTTATTAATGAAGTTAACAACTGTACTATGGTTATGTAACAGAATATGCTTATTCTTACATTTAGAGGTATGTAACTTACTCTCAAAAAGTTCAGAATATATATATATATAAAAACAAAAATATATAAACATATATAAAAAGATTGTGTGTGAAATGATAAGGCAAATGAGGTAAAATGTTAACAATAGATGTACTTGGGTAAAGGGGATATGAGAGTTTTTTGTGCTCTCCTAAAAGTTTTACATTATTTGCAAAGAAAAAGATATTTGGGCTTAACTCACCAATTTGTCTCAAGTCATCTGGACTGTCTGGGTTCATGATTAGGGGATGAGCAGGCGAATCACAGGTGATAAATTTACACCAGCATGCTTCTTTATCAAAGTCCTTGAATTCCTTCCTCTGTATCGTGCTGGGGGATTTCTAGGGTCTCAGCATCTAGTCTAGATTTGAGTTAATCAGATCAGTAAAGCCATGTAAGTGTGCCCTGATACTCCAGCTAGCAAACATAGGACAAACTCCATCATCCTTGGTAGAGCATCCTCAGTACTCAGGTGTCTGGTACATATAAATTAACAGATTTCCACAAGTCTTCTGGTGTGTTCCACACTGACTTTGCATTTGCCCAACCCCATGAGACATGCTGAGGCTTAATTCCGGTTACAGGTCGACTATGAATGAGAGGTGGGGTATGAAGGGAATTGTCTTCCTCTAGAAAGGGAACACCCTCAGGAAAGGAGGAAGTTTCATTAGACCAAGGGTGGGGTGAGGAGCTACTTCCTTTGACCAGGGATGAATTTCTTTCAGCAGGGTCCAATACACCCTTGAGTTCCAGTCCATACTTTGAAGTGGGAAATTGGGAACTTTTGAAGTGAGAAATAAGGAACTTTTGTTCCTTACGCTTTTGTTATTTATCCAATGTTGTAAAACGCAGCATCTCTACCCACTAGGTCCCACCCTTCCTTGATGTTCTAGAGTAAAAACTATGCAGTTCCCCAGAGCTTTGTTCCAGGTGAGCACGGGCTATAGTTTATAATCTTTGTTTCCTTACAGATTACCAGGGGCTGGGATCCTATCTTGGAACACAAACTGTAGTTTCATTGCCTCTTCCCTTATCTGTGCCAGATTACTAGCATGTACTCGTTACAAGAAATAGATTTGGAATACATTTTGTGTTTGGTTCTTTTTCAAAGATCTTTCACACAAGTAATCTTATAGCCTCTTTCATCATCATCACAACCAAGTGAGATGGTAGAACAGTTATTATCTGTGTTTTGTAGCGAAGAAAATAAGGGACAAAGCAGTTAAAGTCTCATACAACTGAGTGATGGAACTAGGATTAGAACATAGGCTTTCTGATTCTTACTTTTAGTGAAGCATCCCAGGTCCAATGAAAATAGCACTAACTTCTTGAAAATACTTTGGAAATATTAAATATGTACAAAGAAGGTAGCAGAGACCCCTTTGATCCATGTGAAATGATCATTGGAATACTGAATTACAAAGATGATGTCTAAACTCAAACTCAAAACTCCTGTCTCTTTTTTTTTTGAACTTTATTTTTATAGATTTATGGGGTACATGTGCAGATTTGTCACATGGATATATTGTGCAGTGGTGAAGTCTGAGCTTTTTGTGTAACCCCCACCCAATTAGTGTATGTAATACCCATTAGGTAATTTCCTATCTCACACCTCCCTCCTGTCCATCTGAGTCTCCAGTGTCTATTATTCCATTCTCTATAGCCATGCATACTTATTATTTAACTCCCACTAACAAGTGAAAACATGGTATTTGACTTTCTGTTTCTGAGTTATTTCACTCAAGATAATGGCCTCCGGTTCCATCCATGTTGCTGTAAAAGACATGATTTCCTTCTTTTTTTATGGTTGAGTAGCATTCATACACACACACACACACACACACACACACACATACGTATACATACACACACAATTATACATATTACATTTTCTTTATTCAATCATCAGCGATGGACAATTAGTTGATTTCAAATCTTTGCTATTGTGAATAGTGCTGCAATGAACATACAAGTGTAGGTATCTTTTTGGTAGAATAATTTCTTTTCCTTTGGGTAGATACCCAGCAGTGGGATTGCTGGGTTGAATGGTAGCCTTATTTTTGGCACTTTGAAGAATCTCCACACTGTTTTTCATACAGGTTGTACTAATTTACATTGCTACCAACAATGTATAAGTGTTCCCTTTTCTTTGCATCCTCACCAACATCTACTGTTTTTTGAGTTTTTAATAATAGCCATTCAGAATAGTGTAAGATGGTATCTCATTGTGGTTTTAATGTGCATTTCTCTGATGATTAGTGATGTTGAGTATTTTTTACATGTTTTTTGGCCAAAAATTTCTTTCTTACCATTTTTCTCTCTTATTGTCTGTTTCTGTTGACAATACAATTATTCTTTGCTTACTGTTCTTCCCCTCTGCTCTCAACTCTGGCTGTACACTCCACCCACGCTCTGAAAGTTTGGATAACTTTGACACATGCATGCCTCATCAGTGGGGGCCTTTCAAGAAGCTTCAAGCCTGGATACTATCCTTAGGGCCCCTTCTGACCCATGGTAAACGTTTTGTACTTTTGCCCACCAAATTCTTGAAGTGCAGATTGCTCCCGCTGCAGTCACAGGCAACTCCAGCCAGTCTTTAAATTTATTGTTTTAGGCATGTCTCAGCCACCGCCCTTTAGGCTTTCTCAACTTCAAAGGGCATATATCAAGTGTTGTCCAAATTCCAGAGGACACATATCAGGCTCAAAGTATTTAGTTCTCTTGAAGCCTCTTTAATTTGGCTTGAAGATTGGGGGAGTAGGGAGAGAAATGCACAGTGTTATGACAATCTTCAAAGTATTTCTCATTCATCAGTTATCCTTCCTGATCACTGTCATCTTCCGTCGTATAGACGGATGGAGGCTGGTAGTGGGCTAGAAGTTGCAGAACCTGTTTCGAAATGAAATGTATTAAGCATGTCCTCCATTAGATAATCTAGTATTTCTATTTAGATTGATGAGTATTTGCCATGCATATTTTTCAGTAGCAATTTTGGGAAAAAAAATTCCCATTTTAACATTCTGCTTCATGGATAAGAGATACAAACATTAACACACAAAAAGACAGGGATCCTGGCTCACATAGACTAATCTTTGGCAAATTCCAATAGTTTTATGTTGAGTTATAATGCGCATGATAATTTGTGATATTGTTATCTATTCAATTCCCAGAAAATAGCACAAGTTGGTCCAACGACATTTGGTGCAAAGGAGGAGATAATAGTGGACGTTAAAATCACAGATCTAGATGACTTCAAGAACAGTGAAGTAAGGAACACCAAAAAACTGCTTCTACATAAAAACAATGAAAACAGTAGCCAAAAAATGTCAAAAACAACTTTTTCAGAACTCTGGAAATTAATCAAAAGCTTGTAAAAGCTAAACAACATTTCTTCAAGAAAAATGGCTTAATGTTTCTTAGTAAGAACAATGAGCTTTGTGGCATTAGAATTTCCCCTATTCCTATATCTCCCAACTCTGTGGTAGCCTTGCAAATTAATAGCCCACAATCACAGTGAAAACCAGAAGCTTAGCAGCCACTGGAGGGATCAGAATGGGGCTGGAGTTCTTTTAAGGGCCAAATCTCAGAGAATTGTCATTATTTGACTTGTCTGACAATTCCCTGGGAAAACTCCATTTGCAAGATTGTCTTTATTTCACCTGATTCAGAGCTTGTCCAGTGTGAAAAGCCTTTTCTCCAGAGGTGTTTGGTGAAAATAATGAGAGGATATTGTTTAACATTGCAGTTGCCTGACGTGGCAATAACAGTTGGGGCAAACAGGAAGCTAGCCAAAGAACTTAAAAGAAAAAATATGGGGAATGAGATGTCTGCAGTGGGCTTTGAAAAGCTCCAACATATTAATGGGAATCTAGAAGGCCATGTGCATGCATGGGGCTGTGTGCATATCCAGGGTTATGTAAATGTTCAGAAGAGACCTGAAAAGGTCCTAAGCTGTCACCTCTGACTGACCTTAAGGCTCTGCACAAGTAAGAAATGAAGGCTAAGGCCAAGTTATCAATGACCTGACTGAGTATTGAAGGCTTAACTGAACACACACACAGTGTGTCAGTAAAGACTGGGAAGCTTATTGGTACCAGGAGTTTAAGGAAATCTCTGTTCCATCATTATCTGACCAGTAAGCTTATTGAGCAGAGATTTCAGCAGTCACAGACAACAAAGAATATAGACTGCATTTCTTGATCTCAAAATTTATTATTAAATTAAATTAATCAAGACAATGTGATACTAGCCTAAAGATCAGTGAAATAGAATAGTCAATCCATAAATAAACCCATATATCTATGATAAATTGATTTTCAACAAGAGTGCCAAGAATATTCACTGGGGAAAGAATAGTCTTTTCAATAAAAGGTGCCAGGACAACTGGATATCCACATTCCAAAGAATGGAGTTGGACCCCTACCTGCCACCATATACAAAAATTAACTCAAAATTGATCAAAGAACTAAATATAAGGGATTAAAATATAAAACTCTTAGAAGGAAAGATAGGTTTAAATCTTCATGTTTTAGATTAGGTAAGCTAGGCACTTCTTAGATACAACACAAAGCAATCAAAGAAAAAAATAGATAAATTGGATTTCATCAAAATTAAAATCTTTGTAGTTCAAAGGGTACCATCAAGAAGGTAACAAGATAACCCACAGAATGGGAGAAAATATTTGCAAATTACATGTATGATAAGAGTCTTGTGTATAGATTATATAAAAAAGTCTTACACAACTCAGCAATAAAAATTCAACCCAATTAGAAAATGGGAAAAGGATTTGAATATTCATTTCCCTGGAGAAAATACACACATAGCCAATAAACACATGAAAAGATGCTTGGCATCATTATTATTAGGGAAATACAAACCAAAACCACAATGAGATATCACTTCATACCCACTAGTATGGCTATAATGGATAGGATATAGTAAATATAAAATATATAAAAAGATAGACAATAAATGTCAGCATAATGAGCACCCTTATCCATGCTGGTGGTAATGTAGACTGTTGTAGCTACTCTGGAATGCAATCTGGCAATTCTTGAAATGGTTAAACATAGAATTATCACAGGCTTTATCAATTCTACTTCTAGGTATATATCTAATAGAAATGAAAAGTAATGCCCACATAAAAACTTTTACGCAAATGTTCATAGCAGCATTAGTCATAATATCCCCAAAGTGGAAATAACTCAAATATCCATCAACTGATGAACAAATAGAATGTGGTATATCTACACATGGAGTAATATTTGGCAACAAAAATAAATGAAGTATTAATATCTGGTACAACATTGATGAACCTTAAAAACATTATGATTCATAAAGAAAGCCAATCATAAAGACCACCATATCGTATGATTCCTTTTATTTGCAATGTCCAGAACAGACAAATTTGTAAAGGCAGAAAGTAGATTAGTGGTGTCAGTGGCTGGTGGGAGGGAGGAGTGGGGGAGTGATTACTATTGGATATGGGGTTTCTTTTGGAGTTATGAAATATTGTGAAATTATTTAAGAGGTAGTGGTGGTGATGGCACAACTTTGTAAATACATTAAAAACTACTGAATTATATAATTTAAAATGGTGAATTTTTTGGTATGTGAATTATCTCAATAAAAATCTCAGACCTATCAAACTGCTTGCTATTTCTTTGCAAACAAATATAAACAGATGTTCTGATGATCTAGAGTTCCACTTACCAAGTTAGGGGCTGAGATGTGAATGCAGCTTACCATTTTGGATTTCCAGAAGGAGGCAGAAAGATTATGTCCTGATGTCTCTTGAAATAATCCATTTCCCTACAAATTAAATTCAAGTGGGATAGTAGACGGTGTTAAAAGATATGCTTAAATATTGTTTACAAATTTTCCTTTCCTCTTTTCAAGTGAGAAACTATGTAACACTCTTGAAAACAATTTGTGTGTTTAAGAGATATTTTAAAATACTAAATTTTAAATATGGAAAAGCCTCTTTAAATAGAATAGAACTGTAATTGTTTAAAGATCATCAGTGCCTACATATTTGAGAATTTTCACTGCATGTGAAAGGTTGATTTATTTGAAAGAAAATCGAAACAAAAGAGTGAATATAGTATAGGAAGGAGAGAGAAGAGGAGCTTCTAACATAGGTTACCCAGGTAACCATATTCTGATTTTACAAAAGCCATTATAGGATCTTAGCTATTGGGGAGCAAGAAGGGTAGTCTAACACATTATATTTCTGTTTACTGTACATAATGAAATAGGTAGAAGGTAGATTGAAGTTATGGAGAAATACGAACACCATTCTGGTGAAATGTGCCTTCACCTTTGAAGTATTAAGATACAGCAAAGTGATAATGAAAGGATTCTGGAAGACCACTCCTCTGGGAGCACCTAAATGATGAATTATCAAAGAGAAAGCAAGAAACGTAAATCAAACACCTTCATCAAATCATGTGTTCTTGCTCTAAACTATTGTTTGGCAATTTTGTTTATCTTTTCAGAAAACCAATTTTTTGTTTCAGTGATCCTTTGAATTTTTTTAGTTTCAATTTCATTTATTTCTGCTCTGGTCTTTATTCGTTCTTTTCTTCTACTCATTTTGGGTTTGGTTTGTCTTGTTTGTCTAGTTCTTTGAGATGCATCATTAGGTTGTTTATTTGAAGCTTTTCTGCCTTTTTGATGTAGGCACTTATACAAACTTATCTCTCTTTATTTTATTTTATTTTTTTATTATTCCAAGGTATTGTGAGGGTACAAACATTCTAGTTACACTTTATGTCTTTGCCTCACCCAAATGCAGGTTAAAGGCATGCCCTTCCCTCCCTTTAGTGCTCCCCGTGTCCTTTAGTTGTAGATTT
>CAUYSK010002637.1:0-50992 GCA_963575035.1 Avahi laniger | reverse complement strand
CTGCCTCAAGGAGCTGACAGCGAGGCCTGAGATGGGGCCTGGAAGCCCAGTTGAGCTGCCCACACTGGGGAAAAGGGGTTTGGTGTTTGGATTTGGTTCCACTTGAACCACAAGTACCAGAGTGAAGGTGCCAGGTGGGTAGGTCCAAACCTCCAGGTGAGGAAACTGAGCTCAGAGTGGGATACCACTAGTTGCACACTAGGAAAGGCAGAATAGGGCCAGGATCCCATTTCCAGCTTCCCAGTCCACGTTCTTTTTCTCTCAACAAATATACTGCACTTATCCAGAGATCAGGGAGAAGGATGGAGAGCAGCAAGTCAGCTTGGAGAAGACTTCTAGGCCCAGAAAGGTCCTTGCCCTAATGGTACCTGCCTCCTGCCTTCTCCTTTGTGCTGGCTATTGAGGAGGGGACTGCAGCATCCACGGGAGGCCCAGCCTCCCACAGTCTCAGGGCGCTGGGGCTCTGTTCTCCTGGGGCGATAGAGTCACGTCCCAGAGAAGGGTCCGAACATCCTTGCTAAATGTCCCAGTGGGATGGGGGCATCAGAGGCGGCTGTCCTGGACGTCGGCCTTTGCTGTGAGTGGGTGCTGCTCACACAGCTCCCCAGGGGCCCCGCAGGCCCTCTCAGGCTTGTCCTCGGCCTCGGCAGGGAAGCAGGTCCTGAGGCAGGCCCTCACCGACTCCTTCACCTCCACCTCCAGACCCTTCATCCTGGCCTCGTACTCTGCCAGCGCCTCCTGCTGGAACTGTGGGGACAGCAAGGACCACGCTGAGGAGGAGCCCCCTGCCTCTCTCCCTCCCTGGGCAGTGGAACAAAGAGAAGCCCAGGCTCCTTGTTCAGAGCTTCCAGGAGACTGGAGTGGGAGGGAGGGGGTGGTGGAGCCCATCAGGGAGCCTGCACAGGGGCCTCACTGGAGAGCGTCTTGGGACCCACTGGGGAGGAATGATGTCCCCCTTCCCCTGACCTCCTGACTGGCAGCTCCCTGGAGCAGGGCCCCTTCACAGCCTGGAGCCTGTCCAGCTCTGCTGGGGGTTAGGGCAGTGGGCGTTTACCTGCTTTTCCATCTCCCGGATCTGTTCCAGGCAGGCCACCTGCTTCTCCTCCAGCTTCTCCTGGTGCCGCTCCAGAGTCTCTGTCATCTGGGCAGGAGCGAGAGGCAGGGAGTCAGGACAGCAGGACAGGCAGCCTGCATTAGAATCCAGCTGTAATCCCAGCTAACCCCCTGTGAGACTTTGGACAAATTCCTTAACCTTTGGGCAGTCGTTTTAATTTATAAAATGAGGACAGTAGTACCTGTCTCTCTGGATTGTAAGGGATTAAATGAGATAGTTCATGTGAAGCTTCTGGCATAGTGCCTAGCACAAGGGCAGGCCTCAGAAGCTCTGTTACTGTGGTTAATAACCCCAGGGGAGCTTTGGGTCCATTCTCAGCAAGGCCTTCCTCTTCCTTCCTCTTGCAACTCCTCGGCACCTCAGGAAACCATTCTCACTTGCTTTTCACTCACCCACTCCAGCCCCATCCTGCCCTAGCCAGCTAGCCTGTATTGTTCCCATGTAGGGGAGCAGGCCAGAGAAAGACCTTCAGGCTGGTGCCTCAGCCTCCATACTCAGGCCAGAACCCAGGGATGCCCCCTCCCACCCCTAGCTGCATGCACGGCTCTGGACAATACATCTCCTCACAGCAAAGTAAGGGCCTGGGGCCTCCCCTTCCCATCGCTGGAGGCAAGGGGTGGAGGGGGGGAAGAGAGAGGATGTGTGCGAAGGACACAGCCACTACATACCTGCTTGATGACCTGCACCACTTCCTGGATGTGGGAGTTGTTAATCTCTCTCTTCAACCTGTTGGTGTAATTGGAGTTTTAGAAAGGGCAGGAGGCCCCTAGGGAGAGTTGAGTGAGGTGAAGTCTCCTCGGGATGTAGGCAAATGAGAAATCCATCACAGGGACAGGAACCAGACAGAAGGGAAAGCATGGGGACCCAAGGAGGATGTAGGGGGCCACTGGCAGCCCGGGGGCCTTCTGAGGGAACAGCTTCCTCACTAAAATACACTGTCCTTCAAGGCTTCCATGGGAAGCACAGGCGGGAAGCAGAGCCACCTGAGTGGCCAGGCTGCTGTCCCAGGGCTTCAGCTCCCTCTTTGCAGGCTTGGTTTCCCTCCAGCGCGCCCCTCTCTCCAAGCAGTGTTGGCATATGTGTTTTGCCTAAGAAGGATACTCTCAGATCAGAGGTGACAGAGGTGGGATCAACTTTTTCAAGAGCCAGAGGAGAGGCACATCTTTGGGAAGTCAGTCGGGATGCATTTGCAGGGAGGCCCCTTTCCACCTGGGGTGGGGTCTGCCCAGCACTGGGCCTCCCCTCCAGGGCTCACCTCTCCTGGGCCATCTTGTCAGTGGTGACTTTGGTCATGGCCTGGATCCGCTCTAGCCTCTTGGCCTCCAGCTTTTTCTTCATCTCCTTGGTGTCCCTGCAGAGCGACAGACAAGAGGGTGATGTTTTGTGGGGCCCAAGCCCTTGCTGGGAGGCGAGAGTTGGATGTGGGAAGGAGGCATCGTACATCTCTGAGGCCTCCTTGAGGGACTTCAACTCTGCCGCCTGTTTCTCAGTGGCCAGCGCCATCATTTTGGCCATTTGCTGCGGGGAGAGGAAGGAAGGGCTTGCAGAGAAGCCCCATGTGGCACAGAGGGAGTGGGCTTGGTTGGGTCGTCGCCCCACTCGGCACCTCAGCCGCGTGCTGCTCCTTGCGCTTCAGGATGCTCTCATACTGCTCCTCGCCTTGCCGCAACAGCTCCAGCTCCAGCCTGTCCCTCAGCTCCCGCACACGCGCGTCCGTGCCCTCGGGGCCCTCTCCCTGCCCGGCCCAGGCGCTCTCCTCGCCGGGCGCGGTTCTGCGGAGGCCACGTGGCGACAGGCCCTGAGCCCTCCGCGCCCGCCGCCCGCGCGTCGCGGAGGGCAGGCCGCCGCCGTGGCCCTTACCTCTTCTTGCGGGAGCCCTTGCCGGGGCCGAGCTTGTGGCCTCCGCCGCCGCCGCCGCCCCCGGTGCTCAGCGGCCCGAGCTCGGCCAGCTGCGCCGCGCCCCGCTGCAGCAGCTCCTCCCAGCGCCGCGCGCCGCGCCGCTCCAGCTCCCGCAGCTCCTTCTCGTGCCGCCGCTGCAGCTTCACGACGCCCTTCTGCTCCCGAAGCTCCTCCAGGCTGGCGGTGCTCGGCTCTGCGGACGCCCGGGTGAGGCGCCTCGCCGCCCAGGCCGCCCTGCCCGTCTAGCCCGCCAGGAGCCCCAGGCCCTCCCCAGGCTCGTCCCCAAGATCCCTGGGGTTCAGCCAGCCTTACCCGCGACTTCTTTCTTGGCCTCTTCCCTGGCTCTGGCCGCGATGACGGCAGGGGCTGCAAAAGCAACAGGATGGGCTGGCAGGTGCCTGGGGCCTCTTGACTCCGTTGGCTCCTCTCCCGCCCCACTCCCACTCCCACCCCCACCAACCACCACTCCCGCCCCCCACCACCCTGTCCCCTGGGAGTCGCAGTATAGCCCCCCTGCAGCTCTTTCCCAGCACCCAGGTCTCAGACACAGCCCTTTCCTGTGCCTGTGGGTGCGGCCAAGAACGTGGAGGCCCTTCCAGTAGGTGGCGGACCCGGAGTGCATACCTGCTGACCCATTGCTCGTTGGGGCTGATGCCACATTGGCCTGGCTGGCAAGTGGACTCCCGAGTGGGAAGGGCTTCTGTGTAGGAAGAGCAGGTTAGGAAGTGGCTCTGAGGACCCCTCTCTCCCTGAGCCCTGGGACTTTGCCCCCTCCCCTGCCCCTACAAGAGGGAAAAGCTCCTGAAACACCCCCCTCCACCCCACCTCCCCGGCAGTGGCCCCCACAACACAGACCTCAGGCAGGCCTCCCATGGCCTCCTTGAGCTTCACAGACTTCTTGTCATGGGCACTGAAGAACTTGATGGGGTTGGTGAGGGCCACGGTGAGATCTGGGTGCACAGGGCATTACCCGCCTGGTACGTATGGAGATGTACCTGGAAGCTTCCCCTGTCCTCACCCACTCCAGGATGCCCTGTCCTGCCCCACTCTGGAGGCTGGCTTGATGAGGGGGAACAGGGGCTCCTAGCATGCCATGGGCTCCTACCTGCCCAGGTGTCAGGTACATAGTCCTTCATCTCCAGGAAGACGAAGAGCGCAGGCATAGTGAGGGGCATGTTGCTCTCGCTGTGCAGGCACAGATGGTGGTACCCTATTGGGCATGGTGGGGCGGACAGTGAGCCAGAGTCCATCGCCATCCAGCACTGCACACGAACAGCCCATGGCTCAAGGACCTGAGTCTAGCACTGCCCTATCCTAGCTGTGTGACTTTGGCAGGTTACTTTAACTCTCTGAGACTTTCCTCCTTTGTGGAGTGGAGACAAGAGTGTCTGCCTCATGTGAGGATTAAGTGAGAATGTGTTATATGCTCTCAGCACATTTTAAGTGCCCATAAACATAAGCTACTTTGGGAAACTGCCCCAGTAGTTTCAGAAAATTACAGACATTCTGTTAGGTGAGCAGAGTTCCCACCTCTGTTAGGTTCCTGGAGAGGTGCTATTCCTGCCCCACTCCCTAGGGCTGATGACATGAGGGTTTTAGGTAAGATCTCAGTGTCTTCCTGAAAGCTGCCTCACCCTTTGGGCAGGCTCCTGATGCTGGCTTTGGTTTTTGACCCCTAGGAATAGCAAAGATGGACTCCTCTCCTTACCAGAATTTAGGGCATTAATGGGGATGATGCGATGTCCGAGAAACTTGTTGCCTTCCTCCATCACAGCCACCCTGAGGGAGGCCAGCTCAGGCATCAAGATCTGGGGAGAATTCGTAACAGGATAGGCTGGGGAGGGGCAAGGGAGCCAAGCTGCCCCCCTCCCTAGCTCCAGAAGTCTTAGCATCAGTGTGAGAACATGGCGGGTGTTACCAGATTTGGTGAGGACAGACAGAGGGCACTCTGTGGGCCACAACACATAGACATCCTCACAGCTCGTGGTATGGCTGGTCTCACACGGGGGAGAAGGGCTGGATATGCAGCCCAGGGCTGTGGGGAGCTAGTGCAGACTGCCCTTGGCAGCCTTGCCAACAGCTATCCAATGGAGACAAAAGACCCTCATGATCCCATGAGACCCTCAACCCAGGGCTGACAATTCACATTTCTGCCTCTAATCCTAACATGTACATGGATGCACACACACACAAAACCAAATAAACGTCTGTAAACTTGGGTTTTGGACTCTTCAAACACAGGAGGGCACAGGATGAGGGGTGGGAAGAGGAGAAGGAAGGTCAAGGAGCTACCTTTATTTACTTCCTCTTATCCGTAAGTAGAGGCCAAGAACTAGGGGCAGACCCCAGCCCCTGCCCTGCCCTGCCCTAGCCCCCACCTTCTCGAAGACAAAGGGCTCCTCCTTCCAGACAGGATTGATAGAGTTGGTACTGGGTGACAGCTTGGTACGATAGCGCCTCTTGGGGTCCCCAGGAAGGCCAAACAGCTCCACTTCCACGTAGGTGCGCACACTGCGTTCTGACAGGAACTGCCCAGAGATCACCTGGGGTGGGGCATGGGAGGCCAGCATCAGATCCCCACCCAGGCTCTTCCCTAAGCACCAGGGGCCGCTGGCTCCCTGTAGCTGAAGCATCCATTCTTGGCTGTTGTGAAGAACTCCATTCAGCTCTGGCCACCAAGTAGGGTCTGTGTGGCTCAAGGATTACAGCTAAGCTCTGAGGACCAAGTGCTTCCAGCATGAAGGCGAGACATGGGCCTTCCGCCTCCCTCCCCAGCCCAGGAGAGAACAATGCCCTCCCCCAGGCTGGGGCTCTTGCTGCCCACTCTGCCCACTCTTCCCCCTCCCCCACCCTAGCCTCAACCCTTCCCGTTGGTTTCCATGGGGACCAAGTGGCAGCCTCCAGCGCTGAGGAGGAGGCAGTTTCCAAGGCAACTTGCTACTGCATGAACTGGCTGGGGCTGAAGTTTTCAGAATATTAGAGGAAGGGTTGGGAGTGGAAGGGTGGGCTCCCATGCCATTCTCCTCAAGACCCCAGCCCTCCTGGCCACCTCTCTGCCCCAGGGCCTTGCCGTGATGGAAAGGGTGGTGGCTACCACCACGTCGATGCGGTCCACTGAGAAGGGATTGAACTGCTTGTCCGGCCGGCGCATGAACTCATGCTTGAGGAGGTAGCCACTCTGCCCATTGAACTCAAACAGCGCCATGTTCTGCTGCATGGGCAGGTCTGGAGGGACAAGGGAGCTAGGTGAGAAAGGCCTGGCCCTGGGTCTGTGCTCAGTTTCTGTTTCCTACACATCCCAGCCTTTCTTGTCTGGCGAATGGGGAAGTGGGGCAGACTGTGAGGGTCAGGGTTTCTCCTGTCCCAGCCTGGCTCCTCGAGCTGTCTCATCTCTCAGGAAGAGTCGCAACCTGGAGTCAGTAAGGAGCAAAGCCACAATCAGGCCAAAAGCTGGCAGTGGGAGTTGGGGCAGGTGGAGCAGGTGTTCCCACAGACACACTCAGGCAGAGGAGCCAGGACCTATGCCAGCACCTAGGCATCTTCACACACATGTTCGTCTCTGTGCAGTGATATAGGCATGAACTAATGCATTTATGCCTCGGCATGTTCCTAGAGCCTAAACAAACATCAGGACACCCCCATCTGTTCTAAAGATCCCCCAGGGGTGGTGGGAGGAGCAGGGACCAGGGAAAGATTCTTGGGGTCCTGGGAGTCCCCTCACCCATCGTCTGGAAGTTGAGGGCGACCATCTGGCATCCAGCATTCCAGAACATCTGGGGCATATAGTTGGAGGAGTCCATGCGGGTTCCCTTGGGGTAAATGCGGCTCATCTGGCGCTTGTTGTAGCTGCCCCCTGAGTATAGGAGCCCAGCCCGAGGCTGCCTGCACCAGGAGGACCCAACCGCCTACCCTGGGAGCCCTGTCCCCTGGCCTCCCCATCCCCCACCCCAGCCAAGGATCCTGGCTACTGAAGCCTCAAGGATACTCCACAAACTGCACTGCGGACTTGGAGAGCAGGTCATAAGCCTTGAGCTCCGTGAAGGAGGAGATGACATAACTTCGGTCCTTCTCTGTATAGGGGAGAAAGTGGGGAGTGCCCCTGTCAGGCTGCCCTCTCCCTCAGCCCTGGCCTCCCATGGGGGGCAGCTCCCACCAGCACAGAGGTGCCTCCATCCCAGCATTTCCATGGAGGCCTGAGGGCTTAGGGGCCAAGCTTCGGGGGAAACGTGTGGGTAACAGTGCCTGCTAGGGGTGAAGGGTACTCGCAGTGCTATGCACGGGGTGCGGTGTGGGCCACAGTTCTGGACACTGAGGGCCACATGCCATGGATGGGCACAGAGGGTGTGGGGAACATGCTGGACTGAGCCCAGGGCTCAGTAATTGCTGTGCACACACATGGAGTATGAGCATGTGCTGCAGTGTGCACAGGGAGTGAATCGTGCAAGCTATGGCTGAACACGTGGGGGGGAGGGGTACACTAAGGGTAGTACTGCCATGATTGAGCCCAGGAGGGGGTGCAGGCTGTGGGTTCAAAGGTGAGCAGTCAAAGTTGCAGAGGTCCAGCTGTGCACAGGAGTGTACAGAAAGAGGTGCTCATACTGCGGACATGCACAGAGAGTGAGAGGAACGCACTGTGCTTGTGTCCAGGGAAGATAAAAGTAAATAGAAGTGCACAGAAGTGGAAGGGCATGAGGCGCATCGTTCGCAGGTGGCTTTCTCTGCCTTCCACCCACTCCCAGGAGGTCTCATCTCCCAGGGCCCAGGCTTTGGGGCTTGAGCCCGCCCAAGGCACAGTTCACCCCTGGGAGCCACAGAACCTGCAGGAGGCTGCAGAAGCCCCTGAGCCATTCTGGCTGAGGCGACCTGTCAGTCACCGACACACTCCAGAGCATTCTGTTTGGCGCCAGGTTCCTCAGTGCAGTGCTGGGAAACTGGGAGCCACTGCCATTTAAACAAGGTCTTTGCCTGACTCCTTGGCTGGGTATTTATAGACAGGGCCCCAAGTCCAAGGAAGGGGGAGATTCCCTTTCCTCTGATCTCAGGACAACCTTCTGGATCTAGCCTAATCTCCACTCGCCAGCAGCAGCAGCTGCACTCGTGCCAACTTACGGGCAGAGAACTCGAAGGAGATGAACTTCGTGGGCTGGATGTAATTGACCAGGCTGGACATCTCCTCGTAAGCCGTCACCTCCAGGCCTGCAGTGCCCTAGAGAGGAGAGAGGAAGGAAGAAGAGGAGGAAAGAAGAGGAGGGCAGTCCAGAGCCCAGGAACACAGCCCCAGGGCCCCTACCCTGAGGGCCCTGCAGTGGAGGATGGCACAAGGGCCTGGGGACTGTCCCCACACACCTCATCTGACTGCATCTTCTTTATCTCCTCTTCATCCAGGCTTCCCGACTCCTCCTCTTCCTCTTCCATCTCCTTCTTCTCCAGCTCAGGCCCTTCTTCACCAGCCCACACTGTCACACACAGCTCTGTCACACAGACTGCTCAGCAGGGTCCTTGGGCCCTGCCCCTCTGCTCTTCCACCCAGTCCTCTCTGGACTCACCTGTGTCCTCGACAGCCAAGGCACTGGGAGGGCAGCTGCCCTCAGCCTCCCCACCAGACTCCTTGCTGGGGGATTCAGGGCCAGAAAACTGGTTCTTCTTGTTCTTGATGAGGATCTTGCCCCTGAGATCCTGGGGGCTGGGCAGAGGGAGGCCTGGTTCCAGCTGTAGAGAGGGGAGGCGGTTCCTCACCTTGGAGGTATAGCTCAAGCTCCTTAATACCAAGTGTGCTCCCTCTGCCCTCCACCTCTCAACTCGCCTCTCACTGCTCCCCTCAGCCTCATTCTTGCAGAGATAAACCAGTTTATCCCTCAGGTTTCAGCTTAGCCATCACTTCCTACAGGAAGCCTTCCCTGAGTCCCCCAGATCAGAACTCCTCAGGTACTCCCTTAACAACCACTAGGTTGTAATGGCCTGCTTACTTGTCTCCCCACTGGAAGGTAACAAACCTGAGGGCAGGGACTGTGTCTTTATCACTGACATACCCCAAAGCCCAGCACAGCGCCTGACACATGGTAGGTGACAGGATCCCATTCCTACAATCCAACCAAGTGAACCCCAGCATCCTCTGGGGACATCCCCTTCCCTAACCTGGTCCCCACCTGCCCCAGGCCCCAGGCCCAAATGTCCCACAGTGAAGTCCACTCACTGGGAACTTTTCCAGGGGCTCTGTGAGCAGTGTATCCCCAAAGATCGTCCGGCAGTACTCAGCCATCTTAGCCTGTTGGCGGGGTCTACAGGGAGCAAAAATGGGTGTGGTTCAGCACCTCAGCCCAACCTTCTTGTCCATCCTTTCGTGTCCTTGATGACCCATATCACGGGCCCAGGAGGTCAGGGAGGCAGGAACACAGGTAGGAGAATGTGGGGTCCCAAGGAAATTGTGTTGAGAACTGGAAGACAGCTGGAGGGACGGGCCAGAGGCTGGGAGTATCGGGGGGAGGGTGGTGGCAGGCAGGAGACTGGGGGCTGGGTGAGATTGCGGCTGAATGGGCCTGGATACGCACGAGTCCACGTGGTTTTCAAATGACAGGATGACAGGATAGGGCGAGGTCTTAAAGGCACTTTCTGCAATAGCCTCAATCGCTTCCTGGAGGAGAAGGGCACCCAGTGGGCAGAAGGTCAGTGCTCCGGCTGCCCCCGCCATGGCACCTTCCCCACTCATATAACTGGATGGCCACTGTTGGTCCCTGTGCCCTCTAGTCCCCACATTGGTCCAAGGCCTTCCAGACATTCCTTCCCTCTAGCTTAAATCCCCTCAACCCCAAAAGGCTTCTGGCCAAGGTCCCTTCCCTAGTGCCACTGCCACCAGCCTGCACACCCTGAGTCTCACCTTGAAGAAGATGTCTGTGGTCATGGTGAAGCCGTGGGTGATAATGGGCTCCTCGTCCGGGGGCTTCCCCTTCCAGCAGTCTAGCTCCACACATCGGCAGCCAGAGAGCAGCACCTGGCGGTACATCTCAGCCGAGGAAAGGCCTGAGAACTGGCCGGCTGGGCCAGAGGGTGACAAGGGGCAGTGTGTCACCCAGGGCAGTCCAGCTCCCCCCACCCCACCCCACTCCATCATGTTCTGTGCTACTGCCAGGGTCAGCAGCATGTGGGCAACCCCTGCAGAGGACTCAGGGGATGGGAGCAGAGGTCAACAATGAGCTCGCCAGGGCCCACCTGTCAGGTAGGTGTTGTGCGAGGAGTTGATGTAGTAATGATTGAGTGGCTGTGTCATGTCGTGGTGGAGCAGCAGCTTGTCCTGGGCCAGCACACTGTTCTCTGGCCCACAGAGAAACCAGACCATGCCCTCAGGTGACAGCTGGCCTGGGGGACAGGGGATAGCTGTCAGGGCTGCAGCCCAGTTGCTGGGGCACAACAGGACAGTGGCAGGTGAGGCATTCCCTTGGTCCTCACCCCTCTGCACGTTGATGCCGCTGGGCTCATACTTGTCGATGAGGCCCTGCACCTGGTCAGGACGTGCTGGCGGGAACAGCAGGGAGTTAAGCCGTGAGTCCCGCTGTTTCTGGTTGATGAATTTGGTCAGGTGCTCCTTAGTCATGTAGGGTTTGGCCTTAGCATGGCTGTAGGCCAGAGAGAGGAGCACAGGTCCATGTCCCTTGGGCCCAGAGGCTCAGACAACCCTCTTCTCCATGGGGTCTCCTGATTCCCAGCATGGCACGGGGGAGGAGAGGACTGCTGGCCACCACCCCTTCCCCAGCCCAGCCCAGCCCAGGAAGCTCACTAGGAGGTGAAGATCTCGTCTATTTCTGGCCGAGGACAAAGGCTCATGAGGAAGCTCTTGTAGACAGGTTCTGGGAAGTCCTCAGGATTGATGGCATCATTCTGGGAGGATAGTCACCTTGTCACCCCTGCCCTCCCCTTCTCAGAGCACAAACTAGGCCCAGCCCGAGCAAGGGGACCTGGTCACAAGAAGGACTCAAGACAAACAGAGGAGCATCAGGGACACCCTGAGCACCCACTTCTCCAGGCCCTGCTTGCTGAGCAGACAGCATGCTGAGCTGGTTTGCTCAAATTGGACAGTGGCTAGTCGCTTAGTGTGGAAGGATTAGAAATAAGAATGATCAGAATGAGGCGGAAAAGCAGATGGAAGTAAGCGATGCTGCTTTCCAGGGCAGTGGGCTATCTTTTTTTTTTCCCCCAAAGTGGAGGACAAGTTCTTAAAGAGAAGTAATTTGTATATAAACATACGTACGCCTGACAAGAGTCCCAAAATACAAGAAGCAAACACTGACAGAATTGAAGGGAAAAATAGATAATTCGAAAATAATAATTGGAGATACCAAAAACACAGGAGACAAAAAAAAAATAGACTTCATCAAAATTAAAAACTTTTGTGAAGGCCAGGCTCAGTGGCACAAAATCATGTACATGAATGTTGACAGTAAACGTGTGGAAAACCCAAATGTCCATCAACTGACGAATAGATAAACAAAATGTGGTCCATCCACACCAGAAATGGAATATTATTGGGCAATGAAAGGGAATGAAGCACCGATTCATGCTACAACATGGATGAACCTTGAAAACATGGTAAGTAAATAAAGCCCAACATCAAAGACCACATATTGTACGACTCCATTTACGTGAAATGTCCAGAATAGGCAAGTCTACAGGAACAGAAGCAGAGATTAGCAGTATTCAGGGATTCTGTGCCTTTGCATTTCTTCCCCCAAAACCCGCTGAATGTCTTTCAGGGTCATGCTAGCAGGCCAGCGTCAGTCTTGGTTGGGAGCAGGGGGTCTGAGCAGGAGAACCTGACTGGGTCTCCCCAAACCCACCCCTGCCTCCAGAGCTGCAGCTCCAAGCCAAGCTCTGACAGTAGCTTCTACTGGGACTCACGGAAAGCAGATATATAAGGAGAATTTAGCCAGGGTGGGAGCCCAGGAAACAGGAGAGAAGGAGGACAGATGTGTACTGACAACAGGCAGGCAGTGCTGGCCGCAGGGACTGCAGCAGGAGCCCATTCCTGTCCTCTCTCCCGCCCTATGCTTGCATCACCCGTGACTGACTCTGCATCAAGGAGTCACCAGCTCTGCAGAGCTGGGACTATGGGGAAAGTTCCTCCTGGGATTCGTGTGAGCAGGTGATCAACAAGCGTCTTAGTTTTATTTATTTGTAACTTCCAAATTCTTACCAGGAGAAAATACTCTATGGGGTGCAGGATGAGACCGAAACAAGGGCACTGGCCAAGGGGGCATAGGGCACTGAGGTCAACCCCCTTGGCCGAACTTGAACTCTGAGGTCTCCTGTCCATAATTTACGTAAGGCACCTCATGTCTTGATCTGGCTTACAACTTGTAATTAAAGATTAATTATTTAGCTAAAAAGAAAGGAAAAATGCTTTTCTGTATTGAGCTAAAGTCTGCATCCTGGCGGCTTCCACCCCTTGGTTCCATACCTCTCCCCCGTGACCTGCAGAACTAGTCCCTTCCTGCAGCTTTCAGATCCCTGCAGACTGCCTCCTGTCACTGCTGACTTTATCTTGCTCCTCAAGGCTGAAAACACTCACATTCAGCTTCCATTGCCAAGGTAGAATGGGACTGCACACCATGTCGCTTCTTGTCCTGAGTGCCTGGCCCCACCACCACCCAGGGGTAGGGGATGCAGATGACCTGCCCTGAACCTAGCATGTCACCCCCGTGCCCTGGCGCCATCTCTGTGCCTAGTATCCTAAGCAAGCTGTGGCTCCAGGGTTAGTTGGCTCTTCAGGCTATTGACTGGGACGATGATGTCATCTCTGCTCCTGCCCCCCATTCCTGGCCAAGGTGCTCTCTGGTGGGAGTGAGGATACTAGGCATGGCCCAGGGGTGGGGAACCACTCACCTTGCCTTTTGGGAGGTGACAGGCACTGAGAGCAGCTTCCACCCGCTTGCGGTCAGCAGGAAACATCTGGAAAAAACTGAAGGGGCAAAGAAAGGCAACAGGCAGAGAGAGAATCCAGGCCCGGAGAGGGAAGGCTTTGTTGGGGCTGGGTGGTGTGTGGGCAGGGCACTAGGGAGACTCACTTCTTCACAGGAATCTTGCCTTCGGGGCTGAGCTGCATCTTGAGCTTCACTAGGCTGAGGGGCAGAGAGCAGCCTGTCAGGGCCTGGGGCCAGTGCTGAGCCCCCAGGGCTGAGGCCAGACAGGAAGGCACTTACATCTTGTCCAGGAAGGTGCTGCGGGGGGCGTTGGCTGTCAGCGGGTGCTTGACCAGGGCCAGTACATCCTCAGCCCAGACCTGCAGGATCACAAAGCACAGCAGTCAGGCGTCCGAACACAAGGGTGCCCCCGACCACCCCATGGCCCAGGCCTGTGTCTCTCAGGAAGTCCTGGCTCTCCCAGGTGCCAAGATCCAGGCCAGGTGATCCCTGGTGCACCTTGCCCACGTTCTCCTTGTAGGAAACGAAGTTATGGAAGGTGAGGTCCACCATGTCGGGGCCGGACACCACTGTGAGTGTCTTCAGCAGGAAGGTGTTGTCAGGAAAGTCCATGTTGAAGACATCCCGGAGCTTCTGGCTCTGCAGCAAGTGGTGACATGGTTAGAATGGGGGCTGTGCTCCATCCCTGCCCTGTGTGACTCTCCTTGTCCCTTCCTCTCAGCCCTTGATCTATGGCCCACGGGGGCAGAATCCCATCTCCATCCTAGGAACCACAAGTCTTAGCATCTTCCTGCCCCTGATTCCAGAGCTGGGTGGGAAGGAGAGGCCCATAGGAAGAGATGAACCAAGGCTACAGGGCCTGGGAGTCCCATATCTTTTATTTGCCACTTTTGTTTGAAGATGGAGTCTTAGCTCCCAGTCTCAGGGAATCCTGCCTCCTGCCAGTCCCTTCCTGCAATTTTCCTACCAACATTAAGCAAATACAGGCAAACCAGTCAGAGGGTGGAGTAGTAAGCCGCACCTCCCCAACAGTCTGGGGTGCTCTAGGGGCAGGAGCTGGCCCCCCCTCCCAGATCCTCACCTCTCCCTCACTGTGCCCAGAGGCTCTGGACCTGGGAGCCCAGCCAAGCCCAGGAGCAGCCACGCCCCTTCCTTGGCTCAGGGCCGGATCCCTGCTGCACAGCAGAGGAACCACTCCCCTTGCTCCAGAGATCAGGCTTCCCACCCCACAGGGACTCTTGCCCTTGCTGCCTGGAGATGGTGGCTGCACTAAGTCTGGGCCGCTACCGGGTCCACCTACCTTGGGTATCTTGGCAAACTTTCCGAAGCGGGTGTCCCGGATGCTGGTGATGTCCAGAAACTCCATCTCCTAGAGGGGCTCCCAGTGAGAGCAAAGAAGGCACCCAGGACAAAAAGCCCAGTTCAGAATGAAGAACAGGGAGAAGGGAGCTTCCACACCTGTTCAGATCTTGGCCCGCTGCCCTCTCTAGATGGCAAGATTACCTGGGACCACCCAGACTCCGACCCTCCCACAGACCAGGTGGGGGCCTCCTCCTTCCCCTCTGTCCGTTCCTTCTTCACACAGGAGCAGTGGCCGTCCGTCTCTCCTCCACCGCCCTGGACCCTTGCCAGGTCCCCTTCCCCTCCTTCTGCCCCGCTGCTGAGGCTTTTCCCTCCTCTCTCCAAGCCCTCGCGTTAGCCCAGGGTCACGGGCCGAGCAACATCCATCAGCGGCAGCTCTTTTTCCTTTCTCTCTCTGTCTCCTGAAGGGACGCTAAGGCTGGAGCATCTGGGCCCGAGGCAGCTGTGGGTTGGAGTGACCACATTCTTCCTCCTAGAGGAAACAGCCCTCCCTGCCCACAGAAGAGCCCCTAAGGCCCCCCTTCCAGGTCATTCTCTACTCTCCAGCATCCCTGCCTCCACCCTGTGCCACCAGGAGGCTGCCTGGCCTCAGTGCACAGCAGGAGCTCAGTCAGGGCCATGGCAGATTGGGCCTCCTCACCTTGCTCTGATACGTCCAGTATAAGTAATAGCCCTTGGGGTCCACACGGAGGATAACCGGGGAGGCGACTGTCGTTTCCTGCAGAGAGAAGGAATCCCTGTTCTGAGACCTCAGGCCAAGCTCTCGGCCAGGGGTTTCAGAGCCCATCATATTCCTAGAAAGTGCCCTTCCCAGGAATTTGAAGGCATTTCCCTTTGTTCTCTAGAGCTAAGCGCTGGGAGGAATAGTGGACTGGGGCTGCTGTTTCTGGGAGAGAAGAGGTTTCCCTCTAAGGCCCAAAGAGAGGTTTTTCTTGTAGACCCCAAACAAGGTCTTGGCCCCTACTTTACTGTAGTTCAAGGGTCATGGCTCGGCCAAAGGGATAGAATGTCTTTCCCCAATAAATCTCTCTGCTGCCATCCAGGACAGCCCAAACTCCTGCACCTACATGCAAGGCCCCACCCAATCCAGCTGTAACCTAACTGCCTGCATGCTCCAGCCTCCCCTCCATGAATGCCTTCCATCCATGCAACTGTCCCATAAAAACACCAAGTGCCTTCCCACCTCCCACCTCCAAACTTGAGCACCCAAACGTCCTCTGCCTGAAATACTTTCAACAACTAACGCATGCCTCACCCCACCCCTTCTGAAAAGGCTTCCCTGAAACGTGCTGTAATAATCTGAGGTTGGGAGCTGGTTCACAGACCTAGAAGCCCACCTAGGAAATCCCCAGGGGCTCATGGACTCCTGGGCAGCAAGCTATGCTAGACCACAAGCTTGGTGTTTGCCAAATGAGCAAATGAATAGATGAGTGAATGAACTCCACCTTCTAAATTCCTGTTCCACTCACTCACAGAGCACATAGGCTACTTTTTATATTAATGGTCTTTGTATGTATATATAACAAGATTTTAAAATTGAAGCATCCAACAGGCATGATAGTTGCCACATGCTAAACCAGACCAAATGCAGCATTTACAAAAGAAGTGATCAAAGAGTTGTTCTCAGATCAGGGGTGGTTAGAGTATGGGGGAAAGAGAAGATTTTGTGAGGAAGCCAATTTTAGAGAAAGTTGTGTTGACAGCTACCTTCCCTCGCCAAGGGAGGGTTGGGGGTGACTGATCCCTCACCTTAAGCATAGTGAGGGGTTTCAACTCTACTTGGCGAGCTTTTGAGGGGCACAATGGACTGAGGCCAGACCCCCAACCAGGAAACCACATGGGCTACAGAAGGGCTAACTCTGCGTGAGGCACAGCAGAGAGATGCTGGCGTGTTGGGGGATCCTGCACCCCCACAGTTTGTTAGGACAGCGGATGCATGAGTGTTTGCTGGGGTCCAGAGTGGGCCCTTTGAAGAGAGACCCTCCTGTGGCAGAGGGCCCAAAGCCACAGGAAGTTGAAAGTGGTAACAAAGGCTGAAGTAATTATGAGTGACCACCTAAAATAGAGATGTCAGGGGACCTCGAGAAAGAGATCCTCAGTTTGGGAGGAGGGTCTGCAAAGAATCCTCAAAAATGTCCACAAGAAAAAGAATGAGCTTTGAGCTTCTGCTGTGCTCAGAAAGCTTGAGCCAGCTTATGCTAGCACCATTCAAGAGAGAACATTGTTACCCCTGTCCCACCTTCCTCTCTGTAACCCGGCCCCTGACGGGCCTGGAGGAGGAGCAGGGAGTCCCACCAAGGCCCTTCTAGAAGGCCAGCAGCCCACCTGAACCCATTCCTAGAGGGAGGAGGGTAGAAGATGTAACTCTGAATTAAGATTGGAGTTTCGATTATAACCAGTTTCTGAAATAGGACTAGGTTTTCTGATTAATAGTTATCATTGGACTATTATCCAAGAGTGAATACAATGTCCTGTGGCTGCTGAGTTTCTTTCCACGGCCAGGAGGAGCGCTTCTCCCACCCAGTGTATTGTAAAGGGGCCGTAGGAGACTAAATAAAGTCAGGATTTTATTATATCCTGTGCATTGTGCTTATTCAACATGGCACAATATATCCATGTCATCTGCCAACCAGGCCAAATGCAGCCTGAAAGGAGAGCCCTGTCTCATAGGTGCATGTGCCCTGTGACAAGGCTTGGGACAGTCTTGCTCATGCAGAATCCAGGGAACATGCAGTGCCCCACCTTGGGGAGGGGAAGGGAGCAGCCAGGTACACAGGTGCTGGCTTGGAGAGAAGGCTGCATAGCAGGTCCCCAGCCCTGGTTTCCCACTGCCCAGTCAGGTTACACACACTGCCCAGAGGAACTGAGAGAGGCTGCTTCAGTTTTCATTCTGAGCCACTTCCCTCATCCCACAGGCTCATGCCCCCACCGTGCCACATCAACCACATCTCTGCTAGGAAGCAGGAAGCATCTCACCACAGGGCCCTTCCCATAGTCAGGGCAGCCAGATTCCTCTGCCTAGCCCAACCCTGAAGGGCCTAGACCCAGATGCCCTCATTCCACCATAAGATGGCCAAGCCAGCCATAAGGGCCCGCTCCTGTCCCCGACGAAGCCTTCATTTATCTGAATCTCATGGGGGCAGCCCACAGCCTCCCCTCCCTGAAGGAGGGTCCCCACATTGTTCTCCCCAGCCCAAGAGAACCCCTAGTCTGCAGCAACATTTTCAGGGTAAGGAGGACACGAGGCTGGGCGCAGTCCCAGTTTAGGAAGCAGCAGACACAGTGGCGACAGGCACACAGGGCAAAGCAGCGCCTTCCCCTTCCCCTGCAGACAGGCAGGCATGGGAGGGGCGGCGGGGCAAGGCCGTTCCCAGTAAGGGGAAGTAGAAGTCAATTAATTCCTTCCCAGGCCCCTGGCAGCAGAAGCCTCCTGTTTTCACTTGGGTCCAGAGGCCTTTTGTGGCTGCCCCCATGCACCTCAAGGAGAGCAGGGCTTCCCTGGGACAGGGACAGTGCCCAGTGGCAAGGGGTGAAGGAGTCAGGTGTGGGCATCCTGCCAGAGCAGAAGCAGAATGCCCGTGCTAGGGGTGAGGGCCTGTCTCACCTCTCCTGGCCCTGCCTCAGCTCCAGGGGTGATTTCTGCCCACCAGCTTGAAGCCAGGAGTAACAAGCTCTGCTCTTCTTTGGGGGGGCTTGGGGGAGGACAGATCCAGACCCAAAGAGACTACCTCCGGTGCACACTCGCAGCCCAGGCTTGTTTATCCAGGCAGTTGTGTCGGCTGCCTGGCCAAGCTACACAGGCGCCTGGGTCCTAGGAGACATAAACCAACCCTCCCACACCAGCAAAGCCCACTAGCAGCCTGGCCCCGTCACCTGCACCCCTCCCCCTAGCAGCCGAGGCCCCTGCCCCACTTACATCATCCCATTTGATGAAGCGCTCCCCTTGGCTCAGATAGGCCTTCACCTTGGGGGGCAGCAGGACAGGATTGAGAAGAGACATGGTGCCAAGTGTCCCTCCCTGGAGAGGCTGGGCAGACACGGGGCAGGCAAGAGGAGGGAAGGAAGCAGGGCAGGAGGGAGAGCCAAGCTGTGCTCACATGGCACCCTCCCAAGCCGGTCCGGAAGTCTGGGTGCTCTTATAGTGCACCGGTGGCTGGGGCTGAGTACAGGGCTGAGAGCTCCGGCCAGGGGCCCATCTGCCTTGTAAATCAGCCTCCTCCTGCCCTTCCTGCAGTGGGGGCTGTGGTGACTGCTCCTGCCCAGGGAGGCTGGGCTACCCCTGGAAGCCCCCGCCCCCACCCTGTGCCTCAGTACTTCCTGCTCAGGGCTTCCTTCTCTGTGCGGCTCAGAAGCCAGGCGGTCATGAGGCCTGGTCACCTTGCAGCCAGGGCCTCTAGGAGTAGCCCCTGGTCAGAGCTGGCCTGGGGGGCTGGAGAACAATCTGGATACCAGCCAGGGTACTTTTGCCCAGGCCTGGACTAAGGGGCAGGTGCAAATTGCTCAGTTGGAGAAGGGACCTCCACAGGGGTAGGGTCCAGAGCAGGGGGTCTGACCCCAGAGGCTGGGACCACCCTAGAAGTAGGAATTGGGAATGGGGACAGGCACAGCTGGGACTGAATGTGGTTTTGTTTTTGTTTTTTTGAGACAGGGTCTTGTTGTTGCCTGGCCTAGAGTGCAGTGGTGTCATCATAGCACACTGCAGCCTCAAATTCCTGGGCTCAAGGGATCCTCCCACCTCAGCCTCCCAAGTAGCTGGGACCACAGGCATATGCCACCATATCAGCTAATTTTGTATTTTGTAGAGACAGAGTCTCACTATGCTGCCCAAGGTGGTCTTGAACTCCTAGCCTCAAGCAATCTTCCCGCCTCAGCCTCCCAATCCCACCCTGCTGGGATTACAGGGTGAGCCTGGATGGAGTGCTTTGAATAAGCAAAGTTTGCTAAACACCCAGCTCCTCTTTCTCAATGCTTCCTCCCCATGAAAATGAGGTGCAGGGGAAGGAATCAGCCCCTGACCTACCACGTGACTCCGTGCCTCCCACCTCTCAGCTTTGGGCCTGGTGGGGACCTGGATCCCCACGACCAGCCACCCTACACACAGCTCTGAGCAGCCCTTGCCACCAGCCCCCACTGGGCTCTCCACCAGGCTCCGCACTGGGGCCTGGGGTGAGAGCAGTGGGGCAGAGGGCTGCTCCGGAGAGACGCAGCCCTGCTCAGGGTCCCAGGCCTGGGCAGTTCAGCCCCAGCCCACTTCCTCTTGCCTAACCTGCTCCTTCTATCACCCTTCTTAACCCAGGCAGGGAGGTGAGGAGCTCTACCCCTGACTTCCTTCCCCTCTCAGGGCCTGGCTTTCTTCCCCAGGGTCCCCCATGGGCCCCTGACAACTGTGAGACCCTCATCACGGCCCTAGAACTGCCTCTGCTGGTGGTCTGGGCCAGGGAAGGAGGGAGGGAGGTGGAGGCAGGACACTCTTCAGCAGGAATTAAGACTAAGACTAATAGCTGGGCCTGTATCCCAGCTACTGGGGAGGCTGACAGCAGGCGGATCTCTTGAGCCCAGAAGTTTGAGGTTGCGGTGAGCTATGATCACACCACTGCACTCTAGGCCAGGCGACAGACTGAGACCCTGTCTCACAAAAAAAAAAAAGACTAAGACTAATAAACTGCTCAGTGCGGGATGCAGCTAAGGGATTCCTTACCTGCACAAAAATATTCTCCAAAAAAGAAATTCTAAAACCAGGGAATGGGGACTGGAACAAGGCTGCACCTCCTGGCAATGGCTCAGGGCTCCTCCTCCCCTCCCCGTAACTCCTCAGTGTCTCTCCTCTCTCCTCTCTCCCTCCCTCCAGTGTTGGGCCCCTCTGGGGGCCCCTCTGGCAGCCCCTGCCTGCTGGTTCCCTCCCTGGGATCAGGTTCCCTCTGGGTCTGTTTGAGTGCATTTTGCAAGGGAAATCCCTGTCCCTTCCCAAAGCCTCTGCACCTGTCACCTGCAGCCACCCTGATCCCTGCACCCAAGTCCCTCCCTCTTGCCTGCCCTGTAGCCACCAGCCCTCTCTCCACTTTGGGCCTGGAATGGCAAGCCTGGGGAGAGAGAGCGACAGGCTCCTCTGCTCAGTTTAAGGTTTCAGGAGTTCTCACTCTGGTCCTTTCAATCTCAGGCTCCGACTCCACAGATCAAAGCCTCACCCCTCCTTACCCTGTGACGGCACTGCCTGGAGTATTCTTGAGAGCCCAACTGCAGCTTTATGGGGGCTTGTACTCTCCTGCCCACATCCTGACATCCTGCAAAGCCAGCCCTAAAATGCAGGAAATCCAGGCAGCAAGGAGAGCCAAAAACCTTCATCAAAGAGGGCTTTTTTCTTTTAAAAATACAGTTAAGTTTTAAAAAATGTGAGTTGACAAAAAATATACCATGTAAATAATAGTAGAGTGGATATGGAGGAAATCACGGAGGTCACTCGAAGGCCCAGTTTGGGAAACGGTGGCCTTGGGCTCCTGGGCTAAGCTGAGTAGATAGAGGGCACCCAGGCAGGGGGCCAATCTTACCCCCCAGGGCAGACAGTGGAAGGGCAAGGATGCCCCCTGCTGGGCACACTGGAAAGCACGTATGTGCTAGGGAAAGGCAGGGGGATTCAAAGAAAGCGAACCTGAAGGGAAGTTGCTGGTAGGTCTGGGTCATTTGTGATCCACAGAGACACGTATGCTGGAGAGTTTGGCATGTGGGAGCCTTAGGTCATAGAAGGTAGTAAGAACTTATGTTCAGGCCTGGTGCAGTGGCTCACGCCTGTAATCCTAGCACTCTGAGAGGCGGAGGCGGGAGGATTGCTTGAGCTCAGGAGTTCAAGACCAACCTGAAAAACAGCAAAACCCCAAAACTCCATCTCTACTAAAAACAGAAAAAATTAGCCAAGTGTGCTGGTTAGTGCCTATAGTCCTAGCTTCTCGGGAGACTGAGGCAGAAGGATAGCTTGAGCCCAGGAGTTTGAGCTTGCAGTGAGCTATGACACTACTGTACTCTAGCATGAGCAACAGAGCTAGACTCTGTCTCAAAAAAAAACCAAACAAACAACTTATGTTCAACCCAGTGCTGCCTCCCAGGGACATGTTTGTGGCCTGGCACCCAGGATGCAGGTCCCAAGTTTACTTGCTCATTTGGCGGCTTTCTGTGGGGATCCCATGCTTTGGTTTCCCAACCTGCTCATCAACTAAGCTTAGTGATGGCAACTGAACTCAGAGCTGCGGGTGCCACAGTTACCAGCCACATGAGGTGGTCAGATTAGGTCGGTTTCTGGCCTGATGCCATCACTGACCTGACGAGCAGTGGGGTTCGAGGGTGTAGATGTCTGCTGTGCATCTTGGGTCAATGACTGGCTCTCTTTTGGAAGGAAGAGGGCTAAGTTGTTGCAGCCTGTGTGGTCTGTTTCCCAGTCTGGCACAGGGAGCCACGCTCACTACTCTGTGAAGCCGAACACTTGTCAGCTGGTTTATCTTGTGATATTTAACATTCCTGTGCCTCAACTTTCTTAAATGTAAAATGGGGAGAATAATGCCTCACAGGGATATTGTAAGGATTAAATAACATAATGGATATAAAGTACTTAATATAGTGCCTGCACATACAGTACTATCAATATCAATAGTACTATCATTATCATTATGAATTATTATTTTTTAATTAGACACCGGCAGGAAAAAAATACAGTTTTTATTTCTTCTTCTTCAGTATATATGCTGTTATTTCCACAAGTGCTTTCACTGACTCACTCTTTGGATTTTTTTGTTTTTCAGCAGTCTGTGTGGATCAGGGGCTGGACCCGCCTCCCAGGGCAGGCTGAGTTATGGTTGCTCCTGGCTGTGGACTTGAAACAGGCCATCCCTAAGTGGCCTGAACTTGTGGCGTGATGATCAAAGGGGCTCATGTCATGGGCAGGTGCCAGCCTCCCACTGGCTTCACACTGCCACAGCCCCAAGCTGAGGAGGAGGTGTGAGAGTGAGGACCAGGAGCTGCCAAGCTGTCCAGCTGTACGTCCAGGCTCAGATCCAGCCACATCTGCACGCTGACAGCTGAGTGCAGGTGGAGACAGAGGCAAGGCTGGGAGGCAGGTGCTGAGGTTCCAACCCCGTAGGAAGGAGAGGAGAGGTGATCAAGAAGATCGAGAAGCCCAAGAGGAAGACGCTGCTTCTCCTCCCTTTCCAAGCCCCTCTAGAACCACAGAAGGAACCACTGGGACTTAGAATTAGAAAAGAATTCGTGCGTGTATGTTTCCCTTTGATCTGCTATTGTGGGTCAAACTTACCCAGAGGTGGAGCTGAATGAACACTGGACCCACCCTCAAGAAACCCAGATTTGACTCCCAATTGCAGTGAAGGTTTGCTCTGTGATTGTGGTAAGTTACCTGAGCTCTCTGATCTGTCAAACTTTTGATCATTTCTAAGATTCCTTCCAGCTCTAAAAATCTCCCTCTTTCCAATCAGAAGGGCCAATCTTGCTACTTTTATCTCCTGCTTTTCCTCTGAGAGACGACAACCCTAGAGATGAGAGCTGTAGATGGCAGGAAAGGGCTGGCTGTTACCCCAGCATGATATTCTTGGACACAATCACTCATCTTCTCTGCCTCCACTAATCAATCCCTCTGTGAAATGGACTGGTTTTCTTAAGCATGATGGAAATAAATTAGATGATGTCCTTCCCTGGACAAGCATGGTGCATTGCCTCAGGACTGACGGATCACTTCTGCCCTTACTCCTGTGCTGGTCCACCTTTTTGTTGGGATCCGGGCAAAGCCACAGAGGACAAGCCCTTCAACTTTGTGAACAGCAGGAAGCCAGTGAGGACAGGAATATGTCGGGAGACAGACTCAGAATCCCAAACCATCCTAACCTGCTGGAGCAAGGGCCTAAACCTCACGAGGTGAAAGGAACAGGGCTTAACTGAGAGATCTGGGCTTGGCTCCAAGGCACCGACTGTACAAGGACAGGGTGGGGAAGTGGCGGCTTAGCAGAAGCATGTGTGAATAAAACTGAGGGTTTTCGCTGACAGCCAGCTCCATCTGAGTCAAATGACAGAGCTGCCAATAAAAACGGACAGACTCTTAGGGCTGCCAAATTAAAGTTGTGTACCAAGCCCAGTGTTTCTCCCTCTTGATATTACATCAGAATCACCTGCAAGCTCTGGCAACACTGCATATTCCCTGCTGCACCCAGACCCTCTGCATCAGGATCTAGGATTGGAGGGGGAGTGAGGAGAGAGGAAGGAAGGTGAAGTGTTTGCATTTCGAAAGAGCTTCTCCCCAGGTTCTGAGGTGCAGCCAGGGCTCTAGAACCAAGGAAGGCTCAGTCCCATTCCCATTCTCGGCACATCAGACCACACCTGATAAACTTGGAGAATTCAGCTTAAGCTGCTTTGTTGCATTTATTGCAGGGAAGCACGAGTCGGAGGATACTTGGTGGAGAGCGGCCAGGATGTACGATGCACGCGGCACTGTGGAGGGAACCACAGCATAGAAGACACAGGTGGTCAGGAGATCCACCTTCCGATGGGTGAGACTTGTTCTCTGAGGTGCCAAATGTTAGAATCTTAGGGGGACTTGGGGACTGTCTTAGGTCAGGTTTCTCAGGAAACATCCTGAGACAGAGTTTGCTTGCAGGAAGTTTATCAGGTGCTTTCAGAGATAGTGTCTGTGAGGTAGTGAAAGAATCAGGCTTGAGCAGAGGAAGAAATTGATCAACAATGCAGTCACAACACAAAACACCTCCACAGCGAGCTCTGGGGTTGGGATGACCCTTCAGAATTAGCCCCAGCTCAGATAAGAGGGCTATCCCTTTGAACCCCACATCAACCGGGCAGACTACCCCTAGGGAAGGGTCATGAAGTCGGACAAGGCAGCTGAAGGAAAGGCCACAGGAGAAACTCAGGTGTGAGGCATCTGCAGCCAACACTTCTGGCAACTTGGAGGATAGGCTCCTTGGCCCTAAAGGCAGGATCTGGGTGGTGCCCCACAGCCATCACGACAGCACCCCCTTGCACGGCTCAGACTTGCTCGCTTCATATAGTGAAGTGAGTTCACTGCACCAGGGAACAGCTTCTTCAGGATTCTGGTGATGTTTCTCTGGGAAACTGACGAGAATTAAGTGGGATAAACTACAGCCCCCACAACTGCAGATAGTCTCGATGTCTCAAATGACATTCATCATTCCCCTTCTCTATTACCCATTCTAGATTCTCTTTACCCTCAGCTTGCACCTCTGCTGGTCTAGGAGGCTTACCTAATGGGATAACTCATCACCTAATCACCGTGTCCTTTCAGACCATGCTCTTCAACGTGTCCACTTTCCATGAAAATTGGGCATACCAAGAGATACCCCAGTGGATCACCTGGGTGCCGAACATATTCTCTCCCGACCCTATTATGGAACAGAAGCCTTATATCTCTTCCAAATGATCAGGGTCAATTACCCCTTCCAGGAAGTGACTCCTTTTCTTTCATGCCGGTCGCTTGTCCCATGGAGTCTGAAGGACAGAAAACAGCCAGAGTTGATGGGATTCTTGTTCTGTCTCCTGGTGGAAGACCTTGTGGTTTCCCCTCTGGAAACCAGATTCTCTGAACTCAGAAAGCATGCAACTGTCAGAACGGGAACCACAAATTCCCCCAGAAGGGTCACTGGGAGTGATGGTAATTGGAGTCATTCCTACTTTTATCCCTGTCTTTCTAAACCTCTCTATTCTACATGTTGGACCATAGCGCCACATAATAGGCATTAATTAGGGTGCATACTTCATCCCGGAGCATCGTGTCCCATCATCACTAAAATGGTGCTTTGGCTGCACCTCTGAAAGGCTGTTCATCACTCTGTCAGCTCTATTCAGCCAGCTTCTGATGGCGAAGTATGTAATAGGCCCCAAAGATCACATGGTCACGTGTCCAGTCTTTGCTATAAAGTGGGACTCTTGGTTTTATGCAATGTTATGTGAGATCCCATGTCTGTAAATTAAATACTCTTAAAGCTCCCACAGAGTGGCCTTTGAGCAGGAAACACAAATTCATATCTAGAATATATGCCAATTCAAGTCAAGATGAGTCATTGACCCTTCCAGTATGGAACAGGTTCAATGTAGTCGATTTGTTACCAAGTGGCTGGCTGGCCATTAGTTGCTGGCAGATTGGACAGCAACAATACCTAAATCAGCCTTGGTGAACAGGAGTCCATCCTGCTGGGCCACCCCTATTACCACACACATGTGCCTCTGTGTAACCTTCATCTATGCCACCGGGGCCACTTTATTCATGTGCCCATTGTGCCAGCATGGGGTGGTTGATGACAGAGGCTGTCTAACATCAACTGCAAGTCATTCTATACACTCGATTGTTTCGTATCTCTCTCATGGTGGGTGCTCTCTGCTGGGCATTAATGTGCAATATACAGATCTTCATACTTTGTGCCCACTCCCATAGATATATCCACATGTCTCTTCCCAAGACCTTCTTGTTTCCAATCCTCCAATATTCTCTTTCTAGGCCTCTAACCAAGCCATTTGCCACAGCCATGAGCCTGTATATATTTTTACCTCTGGCTCTACCAGGGGCCATGATGATGAGTCCACCCCACATCAGATATCAATTTCAACTCAGACACTGCATCCAGCAGACCTTTTTGCAAAGCGTTTGGCTGTTCTACTTCCCCCACTATAGAGTTACCCAAGTAAGTAGCCATAGGTCCCTTTGGGGAGGGAGTACAGAAATCATTACCGTACTGCCATTGTATTGCAGGAAGCTTACTACTGGGGACCTGACCTCTGGGTCAGGTTCTAGATCTGAAACTTAAATCAGGTTTGGAAACCAGATAAGATATTGTGACTTTTTATTGGAGCAATTGCCATCAACCTCCTGGTCTTTCATCCTTAATTTCTTTTAATTGTACAGCTCAGCAATTCTCAGTGTGTGGTCTGTAGATCCCTGGGAGTGCCTGAGACCAGTTCAGGGGTTTCACAAAGTCAAAGTTATTTTCATAATAATACTAACATATTACTTGTCCTTTTTAACTATGTTGACATTTGCACTGATGGTGCAAAAGTAATGGTGGGTAAAACTTCTGGCATCTTAACAAACCAAGGCTGTGGCACTAAATTGAACTAGTAATTTATTATTAAAAAAAGAAGAAGAAAGAAAGAAGGAAAGAAAGAAAGAAAGAAAAGAAAGAAGAAAGAAAGAATTCAGTTTTACTTAAGAATATCCTTAACAAAGAAGTAACAATTATTAAATTTTATTAAATCATGACCCTTAAATACATGTCTATTTAACATTCTGTATGTTTATATGGAAAGTACGCTACTGCACATAGAAGTATTATATAAATATAATGGTTCTCTTGGGGAAAAGCACTTGTGCAATTGGGTTATGAGCTGAACTAGCCATTTTTTTCATGGAACACCCTTTTTACTTGAAAAAATAACTGATGGATAAACTATGGTTATTCAGATTTGTCTATTTGGCAGATGTTTTATCAAACTTGAACCAAGTAAGCCCATCACTGTGAGAAAAATAACTGATAGTATTTGTTACCAATGATAAAATTTGAGCTTTGAAGTAAAAATCAGCATTTTAGAAAATTTGTATATGCTGTCATGAAATTGCTAGATTCTCAATACTTAAACTTTTTCTGTAATTATCAAATGTGATTTTTAAATATTATATAATGAAATGCATTAATATTTGAAATATCTGTATAATTTAGTGAACCAATATTTTCCAAATGACCAAAGCAGAATGTTACAAAATCATGCATGGGTAAAACTGCCATTCAAAGGGCAAGGTAGATCAAAGGACTTTAATGTAATCGAGTACAAAAAGTTCATCGATGTAGTTTCATAGTCTACAACTACCATTTAAGAAAATACTACTTGTTGAGTTTTGGTGTAGAATCAAAGAAAAATGCCACAATTATCCAAAAAGGCTATTAAAATGCTCCTCTCTTTTCCAACTACATATCTATGTGAGGCTGGATTTCTTTCATATATTTTAACCAAAACAACATATTTCCAGCAGACTGAATGCAGAGGCAGATATGAGAAGCCGGTTGTCTTCTACAGTCTAAAGCCACATTCAAGAGATTTGCAAAAATGTAAAACAAAGCCATTCTTTTCACTTGTTTTTGTTTTAGAACATAGTTATTTTTCATAAAAATACATTATCTATGTTAACATATAATGGGCATATTCTTTTTTAATGAATGAATAAATATTTTTTAAAATTCTTGATGATTTCTAATATGTTAAATATCTATAGTTATAACCTACCTAAAGAAAAGCTCTTTGGAGACCTCAGTTTTTAAGAGTGTAAAGTGATCCTGAAACCAAAGCATTTTAGAGCCACTGGTATAGAATGAGCAATGTGTTTACTGGCTGCTCATCTAGCTTGCCCCAGGGATGCTATAATATGTTATCAACCATCTTCACAGGTCTACTGGCCAGGACCCCTTATGCCACTCCAGCTCATTACAATCGTTGTGCCAATGTCTGGCTTCTGTTATTTTATGATCCTATCATCCCCACTGCTATCAGGGAGCCAGTTCTAGAATGGCCTCTTGTTGTCAGGCCTGGCCTACAGAGGACAGCCAAAACTGAGCTTCTCAGGGATGCTGGTACCCCTCTCACTAGTGCATTCCTTGTTGCTTTGATAACCAGAGTATCTTCTGGGACTTCCTGCAGAACTTAAGTGGTTTCTGGTCTTACATAGAATACCCACTATAGCATGCTCACTTCTCTGAGCTATTTGAATCCTTCTTCCACATTCTGCCATAACAGTTCTAGCATTTCCATTGTACTTTGGTGGGCCATTGCCTTTCTCCTGTCTCCCAGGATCCTTGTCAGGCTATGAAGTCCTGTTTCATAGGAGAGTACTCCTGTAACAATAAAGTCTCCCTATCCAACTTACTGTTCAGCCAAGATCTCACCTTGATCTAGCCTATGCCTCCAGCCGGTATATGTTGGCTACCTCTGCAGCTCCTTCAGGGTATAGCCTTCCTCTTCCCTAGCAGGCCCCTGAACACTTCTGGCTGGGTTTTGTTGTGACTTGGCTCTATTTATTGGTCTTGTAGGCCAGGAGAAAGAGGCAGCTTCTTTTGGCACTGAACGGCAATGCCCAGGGATGTCGCAGGTGTGAACCATTGGCAGCCAACACTCCCAGCAACTGGAGGGATGAGCACCTCCATCCTGAGGGTGACCTGGATGGTACCCCACAACAACCACTACAGAGACAAAGTTCAGCTTCACCTATGAGGCAGAGTAGAGCAGGGATCAAGAATCTAATGCCCTGGAGTCAGGGGTTTGGATTCTATCTAGTAGTGTGTGATCTTGGGCAAGTTCCTTAACCTTTCTGAGACAGTTACTTCAACTATTAAATAAAGATAAATAGTACTACCTAATTGGTTGTTGTGAGAAAAATGAGACAATGAATGTAAGTGCTTAATATAGCGCCTAGCACATACTAAGGGCATCATTATTGCTGCTGTTAAAATTGGTCCCAACTTTCCAAAGCCTGAAAGAGCTGCCTCAGGACAGACAATAAGGTACACATATCATCATGGATGGTCTTCTAGCTGACACTGGAGAGTGTTCCCTGGGGATGTTGTGGAGGAGGCGTGGGGGTCCCTAGCGGTATTCACAAAAGATGGCCTTTGGGGCCCATTCTGTCCCCATGCTGCCTGGATTCTCTGATTTCTCTAATTCACGCCAACCCTTAGTAGGGGAGAGGCATTTAGAGAAGCATATTCACTTTCAGGCCACTAGGGGGCCATTTAGTTGCCTGCACAGGAATACTCTAATGGTTTCTTAATGGCTCAAGCACCAGGGAGATCAGGCTTAATTATATCTGAAAGCATTTTGAGTTCCTGGGGTAGAAGACACTATGTAAATTCAGATAATAAATAGGGTTTATTGATGACAGGTTAAAGAATCTGGCACTGTTGAGTTTGGAGAACAGGGTGAGAGGAATTGAATAACTGCTTCAAGTATATTATTCTTCGGTATAGAAGAGTGACATGCCGTTTTCCTACTCCACTGGGAATCGAGCAGGAAGGAAGTTTAATTTGCAGCAGAAATATGGAAATGCAATATGGAGTGCATTCAAAAAAGGGGATCCAAAAAAGCTTTGCACTGATCTTATCTAGAATGTTTAAGAATAATCCACCTTGGGATAGTTGTATGAACAGTCCTGCCAGGAAGCCCAGAAGAGTCCGAAGAGAGGACAATTTCCAGACACAATTTAGGGATTTTTAACTCAACAGGCCACCCTGCTACACTGGCTCTGGCCAACCTGGGAGCAGAGTGGGGAAGGAATGGGTTATTTTCTTCCTCATCAGCCCATAGAAGGCAATACTCCAGACTTCCAATATGCTTGAAATTTCTCAGAAAGTAAAAAGGCAGGCTTTTCCTTGAAATAGCATCCAGCTAGCCATTGCTAGTAGCAGACCACACCTGGGCCTCCATCAGGAATGGCATTGGATTAGAGGCATGTGGTTCCAGCAGTCTACCAGCACACGCAGCTCTGGTAGGCATTTGCCTTCCGTGCCTCTGAGGTGGCAAGGCAGCAGTGTTGGGAAGGGGCTTCCTCATGGGGGACCCGGGGTGGGGGGGTGAGTGTGTGGAAGCCAAAGGTTTCTGGAGGAGGAGGGGAAGTGGAAAGGGAAGAGGGGGTCCTGGCCACCAGGGTCACACTCCCAAGGCAGGGGGCCAGAGGAAATTCACCCACAGAAACCCATCAGGACCACAGTCCTGTACCCAACACACATGCAGCCACAGTCTCCCTCACCCATTCAGACACCCAGGCGGTTCACACACCCAGTTCTGGGAACACAGGAAGTAGGATTCAAGGAGGAAGAAACCAGAAATTCTGGAAAGCCTTATAGAGAGGGAATGGGGAGGAGAGAAGGCAAGGAGAGAGGAGGGTGGAAGGAGGGAGGAGGCAAAAGGAAAGCGGCAGCATTGAGAAGTGTTGTTAGCACCCAGGAGATCCAAAGCCAGGCACAAAGCCCACCGCCTGCCCTCCACCCCGCCTGGAGCCGGGGAGGACAAATCTCATGGGAAGAAGTAAGGGAAGGGGGGACAACTGCCCAGACTTTGAGGCCGGGAGAGGATCAGCGAGGGCAAACGCTCTAGGAGCCCTGGGAGCCAAACCGGTTCAGTGCTGCCTCTTGGTTCCAAATCAGTGCCAAATCTGGCAGTCGGAAGACCCAAAAAGCGGGACCTGGGACCTGTTGTGAACTTCGGTACTCAGGCGGCAGATGAGTCTGGAGAACCAACTCAGTCCGTGGCTTTGTCCCGGAGGTTCCGGGAGGTCTGGACAACCTGATCCCGGGGCTCTAAGAGGACAGGGAATTGGGAGAATTCCAGCAAACCCCCGAAGCCCAGCCTGGTTCCTGGGAGAAGGAACACGACCAGGTGTGTCCTCAGTGCGCGCTCTGGGTTCCTTGGCTGCCCACACTGGATGTGAGCCAGGCTCTTTAGGTGTGAGGGGGCCTAGGAGACCCGCCCCGGGTGATGGTACATGGAGCCGAGCGCGAGCCGAGAGCATGAGCGTGGTGTCACCCCCACTTCAGGAGGTAAACCGAGGCTGAGGTCCGAAGCCGCGGCTGCTATTCCACATGTCACTTCTGAGCCTCGGGGGCGGGCGGGGAAGTGCCAGAGTTGACAGCTCTGCGCTCCTACAGCCCCTTCCGCCCCCCTTGCAGTTCCGCACTCCGCCCGGCACAACGCCCCCCTTTTAAAGAAGCGCTCCGGGCTCTCGTTTTCGCCTCGCCAGCCCGCGCGGGGCCGCGGCTACGTCGCCCCTTTAAGAACCAGCCTCCCTTAACTCCCTCTTAACGGGGCGTCCCGGCGGGGCTCGCGGCGCCCGACTGCAGCCCGCCTCCCCGCGCGGCACTTCCGGACCCCGGCGTCGCCCTTTTAAGAGGCAGCCCCCAGCAGCGCTCTCCCCCGCCCCCTGTTGCCGGCGCGCTGGGCGGGGGAGCCGGGCTGGAGCCGAGCGCGCTGTCCGCGCGGCCACTGGAGACCGGGCGGCCGGCGGCCGGGCAGGCGGCGGCAGCGGCGGCAGAGCGCGTGGCGGCGGCGGCGGCGGCGGATGGGGACGCGGAGCCGGGCGGCTGTGGCGGCTGTGGCTGTGGCGGCGGCGGGGAAGCAGCTGACGGGCCGGCGGCGGCGGCGGCGCTGGCGGCGGTGACTGGTCCAGGCCCCGGCGGCGGCTGCAGCGACGCGGTGGCGGGCTGCGGGCGGGCGGCGTGAGGAGCCGCGGCGGAGTGCGGAGCCGCCGGGAACCGAGGGCGCCGGGCTGCCCCCTGCCCAGTCCTCTCAGGCCGCCAGGCCCCCTCCAGCCGGGGCCGTGGAGCACCGGGGCAAAGGCCGGGGCCCCCCCATGAAGGAGCGCGACGCGGCCCCGGCCGAGCGGGGCAAGCCGGCCACCTACACCGGGGACAAGAAGGCGAAGATGGCGGCCAAGACCAACAAGAAGTGGGTCCGACTCGCCACCGTGTTCGCCTACGTGCTTTCCGTGTCGCTGGCCGCCATCGTGCTCGCCGTCTACTACAGCCTCATCTGGCAGCCGGTGGGCGCCGGGACCTCGGGGGGTGCCGCCGGCCCGCCCGCCGGCGGCTCCAACGCCACCGGCCCGTCCGGGACTTCGGGGGCAGCGGCGGCGGGGCCCAACACCACCGGGTCGTCCCGCCGCGAGGCACCGCGCGCTGCACCCCCGCTGCAAGCGGCGCGGCCGGTGCCTCCAGAGCCCCCAGTAGACAGCCCCCAGGCCGGGCCGCTCGAGCGGCCGAGTGGGCCGGACGAAGATGAGGAGCAAGCGGCGGCGGCGCCCCGGAGTAGTTGAACCCATCCGCTCTGGGGCCGTCCGGAAACAATTCTCCCCAAGCCCAGAGGCAGGACTATACAGCAGGATGAGGCAGGGAGCCCGCGGGAGTGACCCCTACGAGAGTGAACGCACCCTCTACACCCCTGCGATCGTAGGCTCGCCCCGGGAGTGGCCCGCAGCCCGATCTTCAGCCAAGGGACCACGATTCGCCAGGGACTCGGGGTTTGGTCTTCCCAGGACCGTGCTGTGCCAGGGCCCTGAGCCATAGGGGGGTGGGGGGAGGGGCGGGGAGATCCCAGCACCGAACCCTTCTGCGGCGCTAGCTCTGGTGTATCCTGTGTGCCGGGGTGACTCGGGCTTTTCCCCAAGACTCAGGGGAAGGAGGGAGCTGTAGGGGCTCTTTTTTTTAATAATCTGAAGCTCTCGCAAGAAGGAGGGCACCAAAAGTAGTGGAGCTCAGGTACGTCAACCTAGTTGCAGTGGCCAGAGATGCATTTAATTTATAGATCCTTGTATATAGTTGTTGACATATGCACTAGAAGCTATAATCACATAGAACTGTGTGTATGCTCCCACACACTGGGTAGCTGCTGACTGCTCGGGTCAAGCAAGGGCTATTTGCTGGCCCCTAAGTGCACCTAGCCAGAAGGGCATAGGCACGGCTTTTTTCATCACCCTCTCTTTCCCCATTCCCCTTCTGTTTCTGAAAGATAAGTTTATGACATTCTTACACAAAAGAGTATAATCATTCTTAGACTGTTGACAGTGGAAAACCTTAGGCAAAGTAGAAGCAGTTTAGGGAGGATGAGGAATGTACTGATCCCCTCCTCTTCCCACCCTTGTGCCCCCACCAAAAAGGCTTCCTGTTGCAGCCCTAAGTATCTGGATATGGGCCAGGGAGGAAGGAAGGGAAAGAGCAATGCTGCTATGCTTCAATCCTGGCTTTCCCTGCGCAGAATTCTTTTAGGAAGAACAAGCTTTTGTAAGTAGAGTGACTGGCAAGTGTTACATCTTTTTTTTTTTTTTCCTGCTCCTCAAAATCTTGTCTTGTTCCAGTAATCACCTTTGCCTTCCATCTTTCCTGAGCCTTTAGTGACAAAGCAGCCCTGTGACTGGGACGAAATCTGTTGTGACACCAGAGCTTTGATCACAGGTCTTCTGGTTTTGAGTTATACTGCAGAATCAGAAAAGCTGGAAGGTGGGCTTCAAACTCAGTATTGTGCTTTGAGAGCCAGTTAATAGGGCAGCCATGGGATGGTTGAACTGGCTCGTCTTTACCTTTCCTGATAAGCCGTACTAAAATGCAGCCTATAATTTTTAAAGGAAAAGAGAAACGTCAAGAGAAATGACATACGTATAGCTCTGGGGCATCAAGAATTATACTTCTTCAATTTTGATTCCATTTCCTTCTGCCACTTGCTTTTAGGCAATCGAATGTGGGTAGTGATGAGATATCAAACCCCTTAGTGCTTCCTTTTTGAGAAATGAGGCACTTTTTAAAAAAAAAAAAAAAAGACAAAAAACTTACCCACCTGAGTCCTGAAACAGTTTGTCTCTCCAGTTTTCTTGCCTACACTCTAGTTAGCTCTGATCCAAGTTTACAGGACAGCAGCCTTGTTTTAAGCCATGTCCTGTTGTGGGCAAGATAATAGCAATTGAGCTGTCACAGCCTACCAGCAGGCTCGAAACACCTCCAAGGTCTCTTGGCTAGAGATTTCTTAGCAGCTGACTAGGACTTTAATCATTAGGAAGCCTATGAGGCCTTTAAATTTTTGGTGGGAGACTGGGGGAAAAAACATAAAATGCCACTTTATAACTTCAATAATAGCCTGTAATTTATATTTACTGTGTGAATTTTTAGTCCTATATTTTAATAATTTATAAATTGATCTCTTATTCCAAGAATCCTTTGAACTCATATGAGAATATCTGGGAGTCCAATCCCCTGTCCCCTTCCTGACCCCTGCCTTCTGGACTGTTTAAATCCACTTTGGAATGGATCAGAGAGTCTAGAGAGAGCACTCGCAGGTCCAGCTGCTGGCCTCCGGACTCTCTAAAGCGTTCACTGGAATTAGGACATTTGGTCCAGCCCTAGCTGTGAACATGACCAGAGACATTATTTATAATTCAGCCATTTAAGATATTCCTGTACTCAAAAAGTCCTGTATATTTTTTAAAAGTTTTATTTTTCAGGTGAACAAAAATACATTCTAAGAACTCTGCCTAAGTCTGTGTATGTTGATCGTTTCTCTTACTGTGCTTCGTGGGAAGGAGCAGAGGTTGGAAGAGTAAGTGGTCTGAGATGTGGGGGATGGATGGTGATGAATAGGTTTAGGAGGAAAAAACAATTGCCCTGCTGTTCTTGGTGCCTGATGGCTTGAATGAATTGATGAGCCGAGGTTGGCAGAATCCATCTTATTGGGAAAGTGATCATGGAGTGGGAAGACAGTCACCTTTTGCCAATCTTAAAAAAGCTGAGAAGAAGTTCTGCTTTACAGGACTCTGAGCAGAACTGATGAAGCTAAGGGACCAGTAAGCAAGAATATTAAGATTCATCAGCAAACATTTAGCTGGCTGAGCGCTGAGGTGAGGATAAGCTGCCTGATAGCATCACTGTTCTCACCTTTAAACTATTGGCCTCTGGATAGTTCAAGAAGTGCTAACGCCAGGAAAGACAAACGTGTGTCTGCAGTGCTTGGTCAGAACTTTGTCTCCTATGGGGGAGGCAAGAGAGCCAAGTGGCTGAGAGATGTGGGTTGCTTCAAAGGTGAGGCTTTTTTCTCCTTAAAGCAAACAAAAAAACATGTGGGTGAAAAGCACAAATATAAGGGATTAGTTATGCTGCAAAATACATGGTAAGCAATTGAGCTCAGCTCATTATTAGACAATGCTGCCCAGTACAAATCTGGAGTGAGAAGCCCGTGTTAGCGGGCCCCCTGAGGCCTGCACTTCAGCAAAGCTGTAGGGGGGGTAGCTACTGTTCTTTTACATCACCTTGTAGTCTGCAGGGAGGCATGGAAAAAGTCCGCCCTCCTTTTATTTCCCTCTTCAGCCTACACAATGGCTTTCTGTGAGAGGGCTTGGTATGGCAGAGCAGAAGGGGAGTGAAAGTTTCCGAGGCTCTTGTAGTCACAGCCCCTCCTTTCTGCAGACAGCGACATGTGGCTTCTGCAGCTGCACACGGCTTCACATGTTGGGCACATAGAGCAGTACGTGCATCAGGAGGCTGCTGGCTGATGAGAACAGGGCCTGGTTGGCTGGGGAGCAGTGGTCAGAATAGCTTTATTTTCAAGGGTTAGAATTTAGCTGCAAAACTGTCCATGAGGTTTTAAGCCAGGAAGAAGAGGTCTGTGCAAAGGGGGGTTACTTTCCTTCAACCACTCTGCACTTGGACTGCCAGGACCATTTCTAGGTCTGCTTATATTAGAAGTTACTATGTATATTTATTCCGCGGACAGCCCAAATTTGAAGGAAGAGATATAGTCTTTGAAAGTTACATTTTGGAGGGTGGGGTGGTCAGGGAGCCCTTTTAGACTGAGTTTGTGAAGATATCTTTTCTTTCCCCCATTGATGTTGAGGTGCAAAGAAGTGTCTCTCTGAAGTTTTAAGCATAAGAAATATTTCTTTTCCTAACAGCTCTAGACTTCTACATGGTATGACACCACAGTTTTAGAAGCTTTTCTGTCTACCTTGTTTATCAGTTTTCACCGGGGAATTCTAAGATAGCATGTTCTTCAGTTGAGTATTGATCTCTTGTTTTGAAATGCTGAATGCAGAGCAACTACTTGTTTCTTTAAGGAGAACTGAAAGGTCCAGTCACAAGCGTTAGGGCTACTACCACTACTTAAAAGAGGTAATCATTGTCCACCCTTTCCTGTCTGTAGAGAGTGGAGGTATTTCTGGAATTGCAATTCAGTAACAAAGGGCCACAACTGTACTTTTTTTTTTTCCGCCAGTGTCCCTTGGTGGAGGGAGGGACAGTGGTGGCTTTGCTCATTTCTCATGCCCAGTGCTAACTCAATGCCTGCTCAGAGTTGATTGATCACCTGGTTGATCACCATGTTGGATGGGCTTGGCCTTACTGTCATTGTGGTGTCCCAGTCATAATGCACTTGCATACCCACATCCATAGCCCATAATCTGGTTCAAGGTGGTGGGTTGCTAAAGTGAACCCCTGCAAATCGTAGCTGCACTCATCTCTCTGGCCTCAGTTTCTTCATTTCCAAGTTGAGGGACTCAGGCTTGGCCTTCCTGTTCTTTCCAGGTGCCAGAAGCCTGCAGCTCTCTTCCATGTGGTGCTTAATGGATGTGACCCATTCATTGTCTCCTCTGTCCCAGCCAGATGGCCTAATATTGGCCATAAAAATACCTGCTGTCGAAAGTTTTTTGGTCACATCTGTTTCATTTGCTGACGCAGCCTGTGGTTTGCTGCTGCCAGAAAGCTTGTTGTGCTTCTTGTTCCCTCCAGTAGCTAATTAGGGAGGGCAAAAAAAAAAAAAAAAAACAACTTCTCTTTATCTCACACCCAGGTCTACCAGGCTCTCCATCCCAAGTGCAGAAACAGCCATGGCTCCCAGTGATACACCTTGCACGTGAGCCACCTGGCCAGGAGGGAGCATTCAATTCTATAAACATTTGTTAAGCTACTGCTAATAGACCAGAAAATGACCACACAGTTCTTGCACTCAGGGAACTGACAATCATGCCCACAAGAGTCTTCTCTTGTTAAACTACCCCATTCTCTTAACTTTAGTAATCTGTTTTTGCGATAGCTTATCAGTTAAATAGCAATAAGATTCTAACTAATAATGTTAGGAATATTTTCCCCAAGTCACTGCCATTAATTCAAGAACTATTTATTCAGCATGTACAATGTGCCAAGTGAGCCTCAAAAGTCCCCAAACCAACTTGTCCAAAAACAGCAATTGTGTTGATTACCAAGAATTTCCTTTCAAACACGTATACCTTTCTTTGCTACCTCAGTGTTGGGGGTCATTAGTTGAGGTCTCCCCTGAATTGTGTCCTGGAGGCCCACCTGCCCCATAGCTCCCCACTGGTAGGCTGGGCAGTGTCGAGTCACAGAAGCCAGTCTCTGAGATGTAGACAGCTCACAGCATCATGAGAACCTGGGTGGGGAGGCAGAGTGTTCTTGGGAAAGACCCCTGCCCTGGAAGATAGGAGACCTGGGAGACTCGACAGTGGCATTAGTTAAGGCCTTTGACCTCTCTCTTTTCTCCTAACCAAATGGGAATTCATGAGAGCAAATGGAGGTCATAGATGTGAAAGGGCTTTGAGATCTTGGGAATACAAGTAGAGTGTGTACACATGAAGTAATATATTTTCAAGGGAATGTCTGTCCCTTTGGGGAAAAAAGGATGCATGGAAAGAAAGAAACGTGAAGGCGTGGGTAGTAAACATTATACCAGTGCCCAGATCAACAGCATCAGCATCACCTGGGAATTTGCTAAACCATGACACCTTAGTTGGCCCATCCCAGGCCAACTGAGTGAGAAATTCAGCAAGTGGAGCCCCGTATTCTGTTTTAACCAGCTTTCCAGGTGATTCTGATGCACCCTAAAGTTTGAGAACCGCTGGCCCAGCCTTGCCTTCTGATTCAGTAATTTAGGGTTTGGATAGTTCTGTTTCAACACATGGTTATCCAGGTGACTTTTAACCCTTTTTCTTGGTTGAAGCCAGCTGCCCAGCTGGGGGAAGAAGAAACACTATGTCTGCAGTGTCTGTAAAAATCCTACATTATCCATTATTTTTGACAGTTGCCAGAGAACTTACCCTGGAGAGCTTGTTAAGAAGGAGGCAGGCTGCAAGAGCCGTCCCCCCGCCCCCAAGGTACTGATGTGTTTGCCTCACCTCCTGCCCTGAGGCCTGCTGCTTCTCCAGCCAGTCCTTAAAAGGAGCACTGGGTGCCACATTTGTTCTTTCTGGTGCCAGGTCTGTGCTATGTCACTTCCCCGGCATTGAGTGGATGCTTAATGAGAGGCTGTGACGTAGGCCCAGAAGACTTTTTGAGAGAAAACAGCCTCAGCCCATGCCTTCCGCTGTCTCCTCTCATTCCTTTCCCAACCTTGACTTCTTCCCTCTGTGGGATTGTGGTCAGCCTCTGTCAGCCCCTCCTCATAAGCCCTGATAACCCTTGCGCAGGAGAAGATGTCTGTGGGGTCTGTGGACACTGATAAATGACTCAAGACAAGTGAAATGGTGTCTTTAGTTTCTCCTATTTCTTTGCCCCCTCTCCCCCTGGATTTAGTCCCCAAAATAAGAAGATATGGCTATGTGGGGATTTTTGCCATTTCCTTTGTTCTTTTGGGGGCTAGTGCTGTCTTTTCCTGGTATTCCTGTCCTTGGAGCCAGGGTTGGGACTGGAGTTGGCCGGTGGTCACACTTTCCAAACTTGTACCTTGTTAGACAGCTGGGGATCCCCTGCTTCCAAGGGTCCCCAACCGTCCGCTGACCGTAACAAAATGCAGGCATGCTGCTCCTTTGGGTGACAGAACGTAACCGTGGGAAGCATGGCGCAAACTCTGTAAGGAGGTTCATTTCTGGGGTAGATGAAGAAGCAAAAGCCGTCATGTGAGTTTGTGAGATTGCTGCTGATGTAAACAGAATAAAAGAGGACCCACTCTGAGCTGTGAGAGCCCGTGTGCAGTGTTCAGGGAGAAATGAGCTAGAGCCAGTGGGCGAGGACAAAGACCACTCCCTGTAAAAGCAGGGGCACTTTGTGAAGCTCTTGACTCCATTAGACCACCCAGGGCTTTAAAAGAAGCCACCCGCCCAGGAGGGCTGGATAAACTTTACAAACCATCCCTTGCTTCCCTGGAAGTGCACTGACCCCCAGTGAAGATGAGGCTAGAAGAAAAGGTAAAGAAAAAGATAGAAAACAAAGTGGACAGAGGTCACACCAATAGCTACTTCATTTATTCAACAAATATTTATTGAGTGCCTTTTGCGCGACAGGCCACTGTGAATAGAGTCTACTGTGTGCTGTGTGCATACTCTTATCTTCGATTTTCTCAGAAACCCTTCAAAGTAGGTATTACTAACTTTGTTTTGCAGGTAGAGAGACTGAGACTTTTAGAGGTTAAAATTGATCAAGGTCACCCAGCAGACAGACGGCAGACCTAGGGTTCGGATTCAGTCAGTCAGATTCCAAGGCCTGTGCTTATTCCATTTGACCATGCTGCCTGTCACCTAAACACATCTTTCTTGCAGTCTGGTCTACTGCATTTCCTTTCTGCCATCTGTCAGAGACGGGCTTGCAATGGAGAGGCCTCTGCCTGTTCCACCCTCCTTGCTTCAAGGCCTTCTTAGGGAAAGCTATCATCTTCCTCCTGGCTCCTTCCTACTCTGTGTGCCTTCCTTTCTCAGTTCCTCCAGCACTGGGCTTGGGCTCCTGATGGCTGTGATTGATGAAGAACTGCCATCTTTGAAGAGTAGTCTTGTCTATTGGTTTGAGAGGAGAAGGGTATCCAAGAGGAAGGCTCCCGGCCAGGCTTTTAATTGAAGGAGCCAGGAAGAGATGCAACCAGCTTTCCATGACCCCAAGGCCTGTGGAAGGGTATCTAACACACTTCTCTCCTGCTCCGTAGCTGGTTCCATCCTAGATCAGGAGGGGTGGCTACAATCTGGACAGATAGCTGGGGGTCACCATGATAGCTATTGATTCCCTTAAAGAGCTCTCCTTTAATGAGAAAAGCTCAGTGTTATTGCAATGAAGACATCCTGGGCCAGTCGCCATTCTCTCCAACCCCTGGTGACTTTGGTGACATCCCTCCTATCATCCCGGATGTTACCGCACAGAGAGAAGCCCTGTATCTCCATAGCCCTTCTGCCCAGCTTTCTCGCCTGCTGTGTGGGATGAAGCAGAGCTACCTGATTCCTACATCCTCACTCCAGGGTCAGATGTGCCCTGGCATATACCTTCTAATGAAGGCACAGCTGTACAGTTGGCAGCATTGGGACTTGGGAGCAGACTGTGAATTTTGAATCTTAGAGTTCAAATTCTTTTTTTTTTTTTTTTAGAGACAAGGTCTCACTCTGTTGCCCAGGCTGGAATGCAGTGGCATGATTATAGCTCACTGCAACTTTGAATTCCTGGGCTTGAGTGATCCTCCCACCTCAGCCTCCCAAGTTGCTAGGACTATGGGGGTGCACCACTACTCCCAGCTAATTTTTTTTTTTAATTTTTTGTAGAGACAGGATCTCCCTATGTTGCCCAGGCTGGTCTCAAACTCTTGAGCTCAAGTGATCCTCCTGCCTCACTCTCCCAAAGTGCTGAGATTACAGGCATGAGCCACTACACTCAGCCAGAACTCAAATTCTTGATCACAATCATTTCTGGAGACACCTGAATTCAAGGGCTCCACCTGAACCCACTCTATACTGGCCCCATCCTTTGGAATTCATGGATTCCGGGCCTGTGCCACACTCCAAAGATGTATACTTGTGACTAGAAGGCAAGAGAAAAACTTGAGTTTGGACTCTTCATCCATAGCCTAAGTATGTCTCATATACATAGGAATGTTTCCAAGCCTTTCCAAAAATTTCTCTGATCAACCCCACACCAACCTCTTCCACGCCCTTCACCACATCCCATTCCTGACCAGCTCCCTCACTGTGCACTACGAGAAGTGGGCACCACCTACTCACAGCCCTCTAAAGCTTCTTCCCCAGGACCCTCAGCCTCCCACCCAACTCCTGTCCCCACCCTCTGGCAGGGGGTAGCACTCCCCCCAACACCTACACAGCCAGCAGCACACCTTGGAGTCTAGAGTCTGTCTTCACCTCCAGCCCTCTGTATAGTATATTGAAGTCTAAACCCTCAGTACACAAGAGCATAGTCCAGGAACCAGCAGCCCCCAGACCGACTGGATTAGAATCTGCGTTACTCTTCATGCTAAAGTGGGAGAAGATCTTCTCTAAACAGTCTGATCTGCTGAAGAGATACCACCCCCAGCCTCCCCAATAGAGGGGTGGAGGATGGAGCCGAGAGATAGTGAGAAGCCCCAGCTGAGACCCCAAGCTTTAGGCTTCTCACTGAATAGTGCAGAAGTCCTGGGTTGGATCTGGACTCTTGCTAGAGCACGTGAGGCCCATGACCCTCAACAGAGAGGGACAGCCATGGTAGGACCAGAGAGGAGGGGAGCAGAAGGGACCACATGGTGAGACCCAGGCAAGGGCTTAGGGCAGAGGACAGGATAATAAGAAAGAGGAGCGCCTGCCTCTGCCGAGCAGCAGTGGAATGGTTCCTCTGGGCTCCTACCACCATCCTGCCCCCAGCCCTGGTCGGGCACCTACAGTGAGAACAGCTCCCACTGTTCAACCTGGATCTGCCGGATGACTGGGTTTCTTCCCTCCCTCTTGCTGGCAAAGTCACCATCGCCTACGGGCTGGATTACTGGTAGTGGGTGCTCAGGAAATGTTTGTTGAATTGAGAGGAAGCCACAGCTTGTGCGGAGTCTGGATAATTCACCAGACGTGGGCCTCAGGGGAGGGGCCGGAATGGAGACTAAGTAGGAAGGATAAGTCCTGATGTCATGCCGCTGTTTCTCTGTCTCTTGAGTCCCTGTCTGAGTTCTTACTTTTGCATGGCCCTGGTGCGGGCAGTGGGGAAAAGAGAAGTAGAAAAGGGCGGGAAGTGACTCTGGGCTGCAGGGCCAGGCCCTTGCCTCTATTCAGAGTGTCCTAATGTCTGGCCTGGGGGAGAGGGCCTGGCCGTGAGCTCCCACCCTGCTGTAGGGCGAGGAGGTTCCCTCCCATTTCAGAGAGGAGGCCTTTCCAGAGACCTTCCTTTCCATGGAGAAGACCTGAGCTCTACTCATCTATTCCCAGCCCAGCCCCTGCAAGCTTTTCTCTGGGCCTCAGCCTCCTCTTCAGGAGAGGCAGGAAGCTTGCAGAGATTCCCCCGGTTCAGCCATCCTGGGAATCCGGGACTGAGTCACCTGGGTGCAAAGCAGGGCCATGGGAAAGGGCACAGGGCTGGGCTGGCCATGCCAGCTGTGGAGGCTGCCTGGACCCAAGTATTCGGCACCTGGAGAGGGAGGCCAGGCCCTGGAGGATGACAGGAAGCCAGGAGAACCAGGTGCTAAGGGCGACCAAGCCTTGGTTTCTCGCCATGGCGGAGAAGGCAGCGATAGGCCCAGGTCAGGGCTCAGCAGCCTCAGACACCAGGTGCCAGCGTGGGAACACACCAGGGGCTGTGCCTTCGTGTGAAAACACATATGTGCACAGGGACGAGCACATGATGTGCAGGGAGGAGGCAGCTCCTTGCCCTCACGAGGTCGCCTCGAAGGAGAGTTTGCCACACTGCTCAGTGCAACTGGCACAAGCCACCGGCAACCAGATGCCCATCACGTAGAAGACTCGTTCTTCCCATTTCTTCTCCCCATCTGGCTCCCCAGCTCCCAGAGGCTTTGCTCAGCATCTTCCTGCAGGGCCAGGACCCCCCATCCTGCTCCTCACACCTCCTGTGCCTCTTGCCCTTTGGCTGCTTCCTCTGGGGGGCCTGCTTCTCTGTGCCAGTCCCTGCTGGGCCCCAGCCTTGCCAGACCTGTCTACTCTGGGCTCTAGGGGCCCTGCTCCTCTCTGTGGCTCAGAACAAGTCTGGACTTGCAGCTCAGCCTGGTGGTCGTTCCACCCCTGCTCGGAGCCATCTGGGTGGGACACAGGCCTCTCTTGGGGCCCAGGCCTTGGACTCAGCGCACATGTGCTCTCTGTGCTCTCCGCAGGCCCAGGGCTGCTGGCCCCTCCCAGGGAGAGGTCAAGGGGAGTCATATCAGTCTCCTGCAAAGAGCCAAGGGTGGAGATGGCCGTGGGAGCACCAGACTCCCCTTTTGGCCCCTCTGGGGGTGCCAGAGCCGGGCCAGTTGCCGGGGTGCTCCCCGGACTGCACAGCTCCACCCCGCTCTGCCTCTGTGCGAGTTCCTCCTCACTGGCAGTCTGTCTGGTGTTTTGATTTCCCTGAAACAAGAGAATGGTCCAGCTGGCTGGTGAATTCAGTGCTCGTGTCCCCAGCACGACCCATCCTGTGCCCGAGTACCCACCTCTTGACTCTCCAGCTCCTCCTTGTCTTCCTTCATGTCCCACCTGTAGAAACATAGCACATGGCAGCCCCTATGCTTACCCCCCCCACTTCATGTCACCCCTCCACAGCCCCAGTGGCCCATGTCTCCAGGGAGAAGCCACACCCAAGGGTCTCAGGGTGGGATCGATGAGGCTCCAAGATGCTTCCCTCCCAGCCTGGCTTTTCCCTCCAAATCCAGCCATTTCCTCTAATGCCACCCACCTGGCCCCATCCTGGGTCCCCAGCTGCTGTTTATGGCCAAGTCTACAGTACCTTGAGTTCTGTGGGGACTCCAGGCATGTCCCTGCCTGCACTGCCTGGGAAAGGCGCACCTCGCTTCCCGGGGGAAGGGAGCTCCTGTAATTACCACTGGCCTCCCTGGGCACCAGGCTCTTGCTGCTGCTGCCTCTGCCAATGGCCTCTCCCAGCAGCTCATTAACCTGCCGCCAGGCAGCAATGAGTCAAGAGGCAGCGGCCCTGGGGATGGAGCATGTACCTAGACCTGTGCCAGTCCAGGAAATTGGGACATCCAGATGCCTGCCTTGATTTTGTCCCCTGCCACCTGTTACCTTCGGGCCCTGCCAGTCAGCCTCTCCTTCCCTCGGGCTTTGCTGCCTGTGGCTGATGCCATCGAGGGTCTGCCAGATTGCCCACCTCGACCTGCAAGAGATGGTCCACAAATCCAGGAGAGAAGAGGGCCATAGCAGCAGTCCCCCGCCCCCTGACGGGCCCCTGCTCATCCCCCATCAACTCACCTTTTCCATCAGGGGGCAATGGTGGGGGTTGTAGCTTCCGGTGGCTCCTGGGACCTAAGGGGGGGCAAAGGAAATGGAGAAAGGGTGGGGTGGCCAAGGATCCCAGGCAAGAACACAGGTTCTTCCAGCACCAGGAAGCTGTCAGGCCTCAGCCCAGTCATGGACTTTCTGCCCCCCAAAAGAGCCTTGGGCTGGGGGTTCCTGTGTTTGCTTTGCCACACTCTGGCCAGGTGACTTAACCACCCTCTCAGGGCCCCAGCTTCCTATGTGTAAAATGAGGGGACCACAAATCCACAGAGCTGTTCTTTCAGCAGGCCAGGGGCAGGGCCACTGGGACTTCACTCGCCCGAGACGAGCACTTGAAAGGACCCCAGGGCAGGCCACCGCTGAGCCCCCTCCTGGGTTAGAGCCCAAGCAAGAGCTGTGGGCTCAGAGGGCAGAAGGGGAGGTCTTCGTGCCCCTCTCTGACAGTGAGGGATGCGCCCTTTCAGCTCTGAAAAGAAGTAGGAAATGAAGAGACAGAGAAAAGAGAGGACAAGGGGGGCAAGGGGTGAAAAAATCCGACGAGGGAGGGATGAAGTGGGTGTCAGCTCACCTCTTCTGCTGCCCACCCTGGCCGGGCCCTCTTCCCCAGGCTTGCTGCAGTCCCGGAGCCTGCGTGGACAGAGCGGAAGTCAGGCTGCTGGTAGCAGGGAGGACAGAGGCTGCCACAAGCCCTGCCCTGACACCACCTCCGCCAACCCCAGCCCCAGAACTGAGGGTAGCAGGGAGATGATAATTCCAAGAAAGTTGAGGGGCCCAGTGCCCCCACAGAGCCCTGGGCCCAGGCAAGGTCCTCTCCATCCTGGGCAGGGTCCCACCAGCCCTCCAAGCAGCACCCACAGTTAGCCCTACCCCAGTACCACAAGCATGTCAGCCCAGCCAGCTGCCTAGCCCTGCCACCCACGTGGGCTTGGCCTTGTCCAGGTCCCACGGGCGGCGCCAGTCACCCTGTGCATCTCTGTGCCTGGCGAGGCGGGCCAGGTCGATCTGCTCCCGCTCCTGCTTCCACTGGGCATAGTCCCAGCCCACCTCTGGGGGCTCCCCCACTGGCTGTCTCCGGGGCTCCCGAGCACCCTGCAAGGAGAAGACACTCAGCACCATGGGGTAGAAGCAGAAAGAGGCTTGGAGCAGAGATCAGGAGATTCTACTAAGCCCTCCCTCTCTCAAGGTTTCCACATCCCCATCTGGTCTGTTCCCTCTCTAACGCGCTGTGTTTGCCGTGGGCATGGTTTCCATCCACTTGTCAGCTGTATGTTTTGGGCAAGTAGCTCTCTGTGTATCATTTCCTCATCTGTAAAATGGGGATAGCAACTGCACCCACCCACAGGGTTGCTGCAGCAGTGTGTAGACAGGCCCAGAGTGGGAGGGGCAGCCGAGGCTGTGAGCAAGAGCAAGGACTAGGGTCTGCTGCCACCTAGAGGTCACACCTGGCACACGGCCAGTCCCCTACACCCTCCTGTCCTCTTCCCTACTCCCCTGCCACCCGTGGCGCTAGCTGGGGTAGGGGATGGATCACATGTCTAGCTTCGACTGTTTCTCACTGCAAGGCCCACCCAAAGCAGGGACTGGTCAGAGAAAGGAAGGAGGGATGGGAATTCTTGCAGGTGCTGCCTCCGCCATGTCCTTGAAGAGGAGGGACATATCTGACTCAGCTTCTCTGCCTCCCCCAAATGGGGACATCCACATTCAAGTCCCTGTCCCCTCTTGAAGATGTACCTTCCATGCAGAATCCGAGCTGATGGCCCCTGGTGTGGAGGGGCTCCGGCCCCCACGCCCTCCAGGTGACACATCTGTGCCCTGGTTCCTTGCTTTGCTGGGCTTTTCACTTACGATCCGCTTGGCCTGGGGAAGGTGAAGATGGGCGGTGTGGCAGAGCCAGGGAAGGGAGGCCACTGCCCGCGCTTCCCCACCCACCCTGCTCACCTCAGCTCTGTTTTCCATGGTCACAGCCAGCTCCACCCGCTGCCCCAGGCAGAAAGTACCCCTGTAGTCCTCTGTGTCCTCCTGCTCAAGCATCTCATTGGCCACTTGGGGTCCGAGGGTGCCCTTTGTCCAGTTTCTGCTGACCACCCGCTTCTCCTGCAGAATGAGGACCCTCAGGCCACACGGGCAGCATTGGACAGGACCTGGGTGCTGGGTCCGCCGAATGGTTCTCCAGGCCTGGGTTCCAGCCCCAGCCCTCTTGGAATGCCCATGGAGGAGCTGACTCCCACAAGGAGTTCACATGCCAATGGCATTAGGTTATCCAGGGCTCAGGGCCACCCCGGGGCCCAAGATGCCACAGTGGCCCATCATCTCTGAGCTGGGAAGTCCAGAGCACTCAGACAATGAGGCTTTGTCCCTCAGACACTATTCCCTGCATTCACTCCCAACTTCTCTGTCCCTACATCCTCCAGAGCTTTCAGGAGCAGTCTGTGCTTTGGGGCATAGGTGCAGGGCTGTGGGACTAGAAACTGGCGTGAGGCTTCCACTGGGGGGCCTTTCAGATGTGGCCTTTGGTGGGGGACAGCAGTGACCTGGCTGCAGAAGATTGGGACCTGGGCATGCATCCCAGAACAGCAATTGGGAGAAAAGGAGTAGGGACAACTGTCCTCCCCTGACATGGGCTGGGGCCCCAACTCCTTGCCACCTGCCCTATGTCCCAGAATGAGACTTACACCAGGAACCTGGCTGATGGTGACAGTGAGGCCATCAGGTCGGAGGAGCCCCGGCGTGGTCACAGACATGCCCCCCTGCTCCGCCTGCCGACGGTCTTCCTGGATCTCCTGTGGGAGGGCCCGGGGTCAGCACAGGCCACGGCCCCCCAGGTGCACAGAGACACAGACGCTGACAGGCCTACACGGAAAGACACCAGTGGGACACCAGGGGGCAGAGGCACCATATCACAAGTCCCTGGACGCTCAGCAAGCCCCTGAGAGGGGCCATGCCCACTCTAACCCTGGCCCCAGGACCAGAGCCAGCCCAGAGTCCGCAGGGAGAGACCACCATGCAGGCATATGCGGGTCAGCCAGTGAGTGGCAGCCAGGTCGGTCCTCCCAGCCCCTGTCACAGCCTACTCACCTGGTACCTGCGTAGCAAGGCCTGGTTCTTCTTGCGCAGGGCAACTATTCTCCGATCCAGCTCTGCATCCTTCTCCTCCTGCCTGCTCATTGGTGACTCGGCTCTGTGAGGCCCCTGCAGAATGCAGGGAACCCAAGCTCCTGACTACTGGGCCCACCCCTTACCAGTTTCCCAACTTTCATGTTTGCCCGCCCTACCTTGTTCTTACCACACAAGGAATAGACCCCAGACCCACAGCTAAAGTCACACAGAAAGGAAGGGGGTCACTCAGGGAGATAGACCAGAGAAGGCCCCAAGCCCCCATTCCAGCGAGGCCTGTCTGCCTATCTCTGCCTCCTCCGGGACTCAGGTCAGGGCCTAAAACCCAGAGCCACAGCTCCCAGCAGTGGGCTGCCCCTCCCCCCAGCTCTCCAGGGAGCTTAGCTGCTGAGCAGATCCTGGAATGGGAGTTATAAATGGCTCTGGCAGTGGAACCTGCTGTGACTGGGAAGCTGCCAGGGGATTCGGGAGGTCGAGAGGAGGAGGTGTTTGGCTTCTAGATCCAGAATCACAGAAAAAAGAGAGGCCCAGGCTCTGTCCTGGGCTCTCAGGCCCTGGACCCCACTCGGCACGCCTGTGCCCAGCCTGTAGGAAAGAGCTGCTCCCACGGGCCCAGCCTCTCCAGGCCGTGAGCTGCTGGCAGTCGGGGCAGGAGCGAGCCAGCTCCGGTTGACAGCCCCAGCCAGGGAGCCACCCCGGGCAAGCCGAGTCTCTGCATCAAGATCCCGGGGTCCTCCCTGTCTGGCTTCAGGGTCTCTGATGTAGCCAGTGTCCCTGCCCAGCCGTCCACCCGCCCAGTCACAACCCTCTTCCTCCCAGGCCCAGCTGTCCCCAGCTGCCCCTAGAGTGTGACTACCCAGTATCCCAGCCCGCTCCCAGTCCCAAGAAGGCCCCCTCCAGAGGCGAAGTGCCACTCACAGCCGAGTGCATGGCAACAGCAACAGCGGGCACCGAGAGAATTCCAGAGCAGCCCCTGGGGGAACCAGAGCGGGAGGGAAGCTGAAGCCACCGGAGCCAGGCCTCTGCCGGCCTCTCCCTGCCGGCTTCGCTGCTCAGCACACGAGATCATGTTGTGATTACAAAAGACTCCTCTGGGCTCCCAGCCAGGAACGCTGCGTCCGCCACCCCCACCCTTCCACTCTCAGAGGGCGAGGACCGGGGCACTGGCAGCCAGCTGGTCCTGCCCAGCACCTCTCCCTGTCCTGCCCCAGTGTCCCCAGACAGACCTGCAGGGACTTCTCCCTGGTGGGTCGAGCCTCCACAGGAGGCCTGGCTGCCCATGCCTGCCTTCACCTGAGGTCCCGCACCCCAGTAGGACCCCAGCCTGGGCCTGCCTGTAGGCTGCCATCCCTCCCACTAGTAGAAAAAGGCCTCCAGGACACAGCCCAGACTATCAGGCTGCTTGGTCTGTGGGCCCCACCTCGAATGTGCCTCCCTCTCCTGCTGCTCTCCCCATCAGCACGGGTGTAAGTATTCCAGGGGATCAAAAAGCTCCCCTAGGTCACCAAATACTACCACATTCTGAAATAACACCATTAGCCATTCATTTCTTTAGGTTGGACATTGTCTCCTCTGTACAGTCATGTGCCAAATAATGTTTCCGCCAATGACAGACTGCATATACAAGAGTGGTCCTGGAAGACGAAAACAGGGCTAAAAATTCCTATTGCCCAGATGTGGTAGCCTTCGTAAAGTTGTCGTGCAACACATGACTCACATGTTTGTGGTGATGCTGGTGTACGCAGACCTACTGCACTGCCGGTCAGATGAAAGTATAACACGCACAATTGCGTACAGTACATAGCGCTTGATCATGGCAACAAACAACTGTGATACTGGTTTATGTGTTTACTATACTATGTTTTCTATCGTTATTTCTTCTACTTATTAAAAAAAAAGTTAGCTGTAAAACAGGTTCAGGAAGGTCTTTCAGGAGGTATTCCAGAAGGCACTGTTGTCATAGGAAATGACAGTTTCATGCATGTTATTGCCCCTGAAGACCTTCCAGAGAGACAAGAGGTGGAGGTGGAAGACAGTGATATTGATGATTCTGACCCTGTCTAGGCCTAGGCTAATGGGCACCTTTGTGTCTTAGGTTTTAACAAAAAAAGCTAAAAAGTAAAAAAAAAAAAATTTTAAATAGCAAAAGGTTTATAGAATAAATATATAAAGAAAGAAGACATTTTTGTACAGCTGTACCATGTGTTTGTATTTTAAGCTAAGTGTTATTAAGAAAGAATAAAAAAGACTTTAAAAATTTAAAAGTTTTTTTATTTTTTATTCTTTGAGACAGGGTCTTGTTCTTTTGTTCGGGCTGGTGTTCAGTGGCACAATCATAGCTCACGGTAACCTCGAACTCCTGGGCTCAAGCAATCCTCCCGCCTCAGCCACCCAAAGTGATGGGATTACAGGCATGAGCCAGCACATCCATCTTAAAAAGTTTATAAAGTAAAAAAGTTACAGTAAACTAAGATGAATTTATTACTAAAGAAAGAAAAATATTTTTTATAAACTTAGTGTAGCCTAAGTTCTAAGTACAGTGTTTATGAAGTCTATCTACAGTGATGTCCCAGACCTTCATATTCACTCACCACTCACTGACTCACCCAGAGCAACTTCTAGTCCTGCAAGCTCCATTCATGGTAAGTGCCCTGGAAGGTGTACCATTTTTTAATTTTTTATACCATATTTTTACTGTATCTTTTCTATGTTTAGGTATGTTTAGATACAAAAATACTTCCCATTGTGTTACAATTGCCTGCAGTATTCAGTGCAGCACCGTGCCTAGGAGCAATAGGCTACACCATACAGCCTAGGTGTGTAGCAGGCTGCACACTTCTCTGACTCTGATAAAGGAAGCAGCCCTTTTCAGAAAAGCTTCTCCCCAGATCTTCCACATAAGAGGAGGCTGGTCTCCTTGTCTAGGGCCCAGCCCACCTGGCAGTCCCTCCATAGAGCCTCTGGGACCTGAGGTTCGGGGTGCTGAGAGGAGGGGTGGTCTCTCTGTATTAGGGGTGCCTGGGTCTGTTTCAGTAGTTCGAAGGCTCTGCGTCCAGGCCCTGAGGTGAGGATCAGAGGTACCTGCATTCCCCACACCCTGATGGACCTCGCCCCAGGGTCCCTAACCCCATGCCACAACTCATCCCCTCTGTCTCCAGAGCAGAAAGCCCCACTGCCTTCCCGCCCCTCCCAGACCAGCCAGGCAGACAGAGGTCCAGCCTCCACCCCTCTGGGACTGCCCTTTCCTGCCCTCTCTTCCCTGACTACCATGCTGAGCCCCTTTCCTGTCCAGGCCTTCCCACAGCACGCCTGGCTCCACATCCCATCCCTGCAAGTTCCCATCCTGCTTGCAAATGCCACTGCGGACTCTTTTCCCTTCCTGCCGGATGTCCCCACTGAGTCAGACTCTTCCCAGAAACAGTGACACACCAGGCTCCTCTATGTGGGCCCCTAGTGCACACGTTCTCCTTCTCCCGCCTCCTTCTCCCTCTCTGTGCCCCAGCCCAGTCTCAGAAGGGTTCAGAAGCCTCCAGGAGCCTCACGCTCCCCTCCACCTGCCCCACACTATGATGTTGGCACTGGGAGGTCTGCAGAACACTGACCAGGAGGGAGACCTGATGATCTCCACCCTCTCCGGAACCTAGGCCCCTAGACCAGGTCTGCAGAGGAGGATACAGGGAAAAGGAAAGAGAGCCACAGGCACAGGTAGAAATCGAGCCATCCCTAGGAAGAGTGACCCAGTTCTTCTGGAAGACCCTGCCAGAAGAGACTCCCGTAACCTATGGGCAAAGGCCTCCTGGCCCATGCAGCTGGAGGCCTACATGCCCAACCACGACAAACCAGCAGTCAGAGAGGGACCCACAGGTGCTGGCCATGTGCTTCCCC
>CAUYSK010002635.1:0-54248 GCA_963575035.1 Avahi laniger | reverse complement strand
ATTATTTTATATTAAATATGCTATGCAAAACTGGGGGCAGAACATTTATGAATTTTCTGGGAAAAGAGTGAAGAGTTCCTAGAACCAGGACCCTCCCCTTTCTTGACCTTATGGTAACTTCTGGGAGTTGCCATGACATTTGTAAATTGTCATGGCGTTGGTAGGTGTGATTTTTACTGTGTTAAAGAAGGTAGTTCATTTAGGGACAAGGTGGCCTCAACTGTATGAATGCCCCAGTTAAAGGAATTTCCTCTTTTTATCTTAGATAAAAATGTTAAGACTAAAGTAAAATCACTAAAGGGTCCCTATGGGCTATGTTTATCTTAGCTAAACAAATTTACATTCTTGCGACTTTCTTATCCTGTGGGCCTACCCTTCTGATCCCTATCCTGCTTGCAGAGTATCTGACTCCATCTCAACAATATATACTCAGCAATATATATTGCTCTATGAATAGCTGTAACAAGTCAACATTGAACATATACTTTGGTTAGTGCATATAATTGATCCTGTTCATTTTGTTGTCTGTTTAATATTCTTAGTGTGGCTAGTCAATGATTCATCTCTTCATCCCTTATCATGGTCCTTTTTGATTTCTCTCTATGCCTCTCTCTTCTGTTTTTTTTCTCTCTGCTCTGTCTCTCTTATTATTATATGAGTCGCTATTAAGGTTTTTTCAAATGTTTTCAAGTTTTATATTGGAATATAACATATTTCCAGAAAAGTACACAAATTATAAGTGTATTACTCAATGGACACACTTGTATAAAGACCACCAAGACCCCAGAAAGTTAATGCCATTTTGAAAACAAAGTCCCTGATCCCCATGAAGTAGGGAACTGAGTTTGGAGACATGACATGAATTAAAACAGAAATAGCTTTCTATAACCTTCGGAAGAGCTTGCGTGTTAGGTTGGTGTGTAGAAAAGACAATGTAAAGAGAAGCAGCAGCAGCCCAGGGGTCTAGGCTCTCAAAGACATCCAGGCGAGTGTCCAGGAGCTGTCCCAGTGAACCCAACACACGGCAGTGGGGACCTGCCTCTTATACAGGCTATAAGATGGTAAGCAGCCTGAGACCAGGGCTTGAGAAGCCCTCACAAACCTGGCAGTCTGGACAGCATATAAGCAACTTTTATATCAGATCATTCATTCATCTAATAAATAGCTTTTCAACTTCTGGTTTGTTCCAGGTATCATCTCTACTATTTTTGAGTTTACAGCAGAGAGGGAGAGTAAACAAACAATCCAATAAACAAATGTAAAGTTGGATCCATGAGTACTCTATAATATCAAAATTTTGCCTGAGCAGAGAAATCAGAAACGATTTCCCTGAGAAAGTGCAGCTTGACCACAAGTTTGAGCAGAAGTTAATAACAGAGCTGTGAGGGAAGACTTCTCCATGCAGAAGCAAGAACACAGGAAAGGCTCTCGGGGGAAGGGAGACCGAAAAATATAAGGGGCTGGAGGGAGAATGCAAGACTAGGCAGCCAAGGGCAGGAGCCCCTGGGGCACTGCTAGGGGCAGCATAAGCCGGGTATTCCAGAAGCTTTTGCCTCTGTGCCCTTTAAACTTTACTTTTCTGTGCAGAAAGAAATTCATATTTTTAGAGCATATGAGGTATAATCTGAAACAATTGCCTGATAGTTTACCTGGTTCTCTCCCAGCCCTGCCACGCATAACTAACTCCCCCACGCTGGGTCTTGTTCGCCGGTCTGTACAATGGCGGATTGGGCCAAATTATGAACAAGGTGCCTCCAAAAGCCAGCATTAGGTGATCTTTGTCTGCTAGTACAGGGACCCTAACACTACTGACTCTCTCATTTCTAAAAGTGATGGGTTAGAAATGTGGCCTTCAGAATATTCAGTCACAAGACATTTTTATGTTAACCGAAAGTTCTACCACATCCTGTTTTTTACAACTCAAGAAATCTTGATGCACTATTTCTTATGTAAAGTAATCCAGATTTCCTGGTTATTGGTCCTTTTACATATTTATTGGAGGCTTAACGATGAATAATTTAGAGAAAACAGCAAGTCCAGAATATGGAACCAAATCCCTGGGAAACTGGAAAGTTTCCTGGAACAGGCTAAGATGCTGCTATCCTAGGGTCTACTATGAATCTGCTTTCCCACAACTTTTCTAGAATAGAAAAGTCTACTCAATAGAATCCTTAAGCCCAGTTGCCTGGGTAGGATAGCTTTTATGATGTTTTCTCTTCGGAAAAATACCTCTGCCAAAATTTCTGACAAGTACGGCTAATACATACTTTGTAATATTTCCTAAAACTAATAAATTAAATATAGTCATATACATCAAAAATTTTGTATCTTACACATATACATATATCATATATGAATGTATAGCCAATATTATTAAATATTCACAAGAAAAATGACCCAAATATATTTATTCTTTTTGTTTGTTTGTTCGTTTGTTTGTTTTGAGACAAGATCTCACTCTACCACCCAGGGTGGCGTACAGTGGCACTAACATAGCTCATTGCAAGCTCAACCACCAGGGCTCAAGCAATTCATTACTCAAGCCTCAGCCTCCCAAGTAGCTGGGACTACAGGTGCACACTGCCACACCCTGCTAATGTTGGTTTTTTTTAATTATTTTTTGTAGAGACAGAGATCTTGCTATGTTGCCCAGGCTGGTCTCAAACTCTTGGCCTCAAGTGATCCTGCCACTTCAACCTCCCAAAGTGCTGGGATTACAGGCATGAGCCACCATGCCTAGCCTCAAATCTGTTTATTCTTGACGTCTAAAAGGAAAGACAGAGAATTTCCTTTTATTTGTTGAGAGCCTACGGTGTGCTGGGCAATGAGCCAGCCACTTTACATACATGTGATGCTTCCCTGTCTGAACAGTGGATGACTGATCTAAGCTACTTGGCAGGTTTGGGAGGACAGCAGTTAGCACAGTAGCTAGTGTTGTGGTCAGATCTGGACTTTTGAGTCAGACAGTTGTACTTACGGACCCTATGACTCCAAACAAGTTACCTGGTCTCTCTACTCAGAGAGATTATGTCTCATAAAACTGCCTACAGCAGTGCCTAGCGCATATTAGGTGCACAATGTGCTAAGCCATTTTCCTATTCCTGGCTGTGTCAGTCAATATGAAAGACAACTTAGAGACTAAGAGGGTAGCAATCGTATTAGATGAAAAGTATTAAGGTGGTCCTTATGGTTTGAAATTTTTAGTTCTATGCTAGGATGGAATGAGAGAAGGTATTTATTATAGATAAAATTGTGAAAATGTGCAACGAGTGATGGACAGTACAAGTGACTATTGTCTCCCAGCTTCTTCTACTTCTGTTCTTATCCCAGCTCTGCCATAAATTCCTTGCACAACATTGAATAAGCCACTTCACCTCTTTGGGCCTCAGTTTCCTCCTCTGTAAAATAAGGAAGTTGAGAGAGACCATCACTAAAAGCCTTTTCTAGTTCTAATAGTCTATACCCCCAATTGTTTTAATCTCCCTCAAAGCTCAGAGAGAGTATTTTCCTAAGATACTGGAACAGGGTGGTGGTTTGACAGATAACCACTGTATTCCATAAAGGGGCAAAGGGAATGGGACACTCAGATAATAGCTCCTCCACTGGAGCCAGCGCTTGACAAGAAGTGGGAATCTGGAGCAAGTCCTCAGACAGCAGTTGGCTTGGGAAAATGTCACAATCAGATATCATTCCTTGTCATCTGTGCAAGCATCTCCACCCAGTTGATGGCAGCCGATGGCCTGATTAGCATGTCTGCTGTGTGAGACAGATGGGCGTTGGGTGCGCTGGGCCATGGAGGAAAGAGAGGAGGAGGAATAGTATGCACAGCACCAAAGGGCTGATAAAGGCAGGCAATGAGTCATATTCTCAGAGAGACTCGTGGCCAGCCCTCCTGCTCAGCTCACATGGACGTCCTGCTGGGAGCCCTGTTTATCTTAACCTACTAGACCAGGTGTTCTGTAAGAGCTGGGAATTAGATCTCACTCACTTTGATGTCCCCAGAACCATGCACGGGGTAGCACTTGATATATTCTTGTTGAAGATCTTGTGTCTATCCTATGGGGATGCCCTGCGTTGTGTGAATCCAGTCAGATTACCCAGGGAACACCAGCGAAGACTCATGGCTTAGCTTCTGTGGATTTCTCAGACAGGAAAATATCCAGCTCCATACAATCTACTGCTCACTGAGCTGTCACAGTGCCAGGCACCCCACCGCTACTACCCCGACTCAGGAAGTGCTGTGTCCCACTCCTCACCCTACTCTGCTTCATTTTTCTTCCTGGATTGTTCTACTACATAATACTATACTATATATTCTATATATTCACTCGATTATTGTTCTGATTTTCCTGTTAGAATGGAAGCAACTTGAGGTCAGGGATCTTCTTCACTATTTGTGCCCCCCGTGCCAAGAGCAATGCCCGGTGGATAGCAAACGGTTAATGCATACTGATTGGAAGAGTGACAGTCTCATTATTATCTAAGAGGTAGACACAATTTTATCATCAATTTTTATGGCTAAGGATAGTGAGCCGTTAAGGTTAAATACTGTACCTAAAGTCACACTAATAGTAGTTCATATTGTAACCCAATCTTACATCACGGCCTTGGTTCTTAACCAGTGTGTGGTTCTGCTCTCTACTCTAGACGCTGATTCCCACAAACGAGGACTCTGTCCCTTTGTGCCACTTGGGAATCTGCTTTCTATCATAGGGATGAAGTCTTTTGTCTTCAACTTCTCTTTATTTTGTGTTTCCTTTGCTCTCCAGGTCTCCTTTTAAATACTACTGCTAATAACTAAAAACTTCAAAGTAAAATCTAGTTCACATGCTCTTTTTGAATTATAGCACAGTTTTAAATTTGCTGATTTTTAAAAAGAGGTCATATGCAACAGTAAAAGAAATATTAATATTGTTACTACTCCATTGTGACGGATGAGGAAACTGAAGTTCAGAGAAGTTGAGTGAATTGATCCCAATGGGCAGTATGTGATCACGCAGGACCCAGAGCAGTTTTGTACACAGACCCTATTTTCGTGTCAGTGATCGTTGATGCCCCTGGTTTCCTCCACTGTGTCCTTCTGTTTTCTTCATCCTTCAGTTTCTTGTACCCCCTGAGTCTCATGGTCCTCCATTCATATTTCAAAAGCTCTTCAGAATAAGCCTATTCCTTCCACCACAGAATTCCCAAAGCATGGGTTGGGGGCTTCTGGGCTGAGGATAAACCAGGGTTGGGGGCTTCTGGGCTGAGGATAAACCCAGGGGGCTCTGAAAAGCCCAGTAGAGGTGGAGTTCAGTCTTACGTCTAAGGAGTTACCTGCCTTATCTCACACTGGGACTCTTCTCTGCAGCACCCACACGCTCAGGGAAGGTTTATTCATTCACTGAATAAACACGCGTTGAACACATGCTCTGTGTTCAGTGCAGGGTGTGGGGAACCCCATGGGGAAGAAGACATGGTCTCTACCCTTGACGAGTTCAGTCTTCTGATTGAAGCAGCATGTCAAACAACAAAGTAAAATGATAAATACAGTAAATAAGACACATGGGAAAGCACAGGGAAGATGTTCAATGCATGTTGGAAGGGGAGGCCAGGGTCAGGGCAACCTATGAAAAACCTGTTATGAAATTTAAGCCAGAGATGAATAGCACCTCAGCCAAGGAGGGGCAGTGAGGGGTCACTTACCTGAAATGTACTTGTGGGGATCGTTGAAAGCCTGGGGTGCCAGTGCTTCCTCTCAGAGACAATTTGTGCTTGTGTCTACTGGAAACCAGAGAGTCTACTGTTCTAGGACCACTTCTTACAAAGTACATGGCTGAGGCGTATCTGGAGCACAGCAGGGAATCTGTGCGGCCTCACCCTGACAGGGAGCCCAGCTAACACTGGGACGTCTCCTACCAGACTTCTCACCTTGTCGGGGAAGTGGGTTCTGTCTTCCGCCCTCATCAAGCAAGGGCACCAAAAGAAGGCTGATGATATTGATTTTACCCTTAGGGCAGAAGCAGCTTACTCCACTAACCTCTGTAGTTCCTACTTTCTCTCATTTTCTCTTTAGTTTTTGCCGGGTAGTTCCTATTCCTGACTAGACACACATGCACACACACAGGAAATAAGGAATATATGTATATGTGTATATATCTTAATCATTTTGTTTTTAATAGGACTGTTTATCTAAATAACATGGCCCACCATTATTGGAACCCAAAGGTTAGATCAGGGTCTTTCAAATTTTGTTCCTCGGAACACAAGTCCCATAAAATTCACAAATTCACCACACACACACACACACACACACACACACACACACACACACACACACACAAAGGTTCTTATTTTCCAGTAAGACAGGAAACAATGCATTGTTTGAAGCATTACATTACAATGACCTTTGCGACTAGTCATGCATGTAATTACATAATAAAGGATCTCAAAAGTCTTGATGGAGAGAACGCAGTTTTACTTTATAAAACCTCATATTCCCTAAACTAATTTGATTATAAAACCCTACTCTGTGTATGTATGTGTGTGTGTGTGCGTGTGTGTGTGTGTGTGCACATACACGCCATCGTTGCATTAAACACACAACTGTGGAGTATTTTCCCAGAGAGAACATTTTTATTCCCAGCAGTTCCATCTTTCCTATCGCTAAGGAAGGAGTCAGAAAGCACTGCATCTTTAAAAATCTGAGCTACTTCTCAATGAAGATAAGAAAAATAATCTACATGTTTCTAATGCCTATGACCTTCTAATCATTGTGCAATTCCACATCCCTGGCCTGTTTCTGGGCCATTGGATGTTTGATGAAGCCTTTTCATAACTCAGCTATGAGAATAGGTATTGATGCTCATCAGAGATGCAAGTAAAAACCACTGAGTATCTATTTCGTGCTGTATGTTGGCTAGGTGCTTTCCCATTATTTAACTCAATTATAAACAATCAAAATTCCCCACAAAAGGTGGCCGACAGGTATCCTCTCAATTCCAACAATCCTAATGCCAATCCCTTTATAATATAAAATATATTGCATAAAGTTTACACTGTTCGTTGTGGCACAGTGGAAAGAGTACAAGCTTTGGAGTCAAATGTTTCTAGAATTACAACTTCACTTCTACCACCTACTTAGACAAGATATTTTAGCTTCTTTGAGTCTTAATTTATTCACTCATGAAATAGAAATATTATTAACAGCCTACTAGTGTTTTTTAAGGAATAAATTAAGTAATATATATATAAACTAGCTGGGCCACTGTGGACATACAATCGTTGTGTTTTTTTCCTCTGTCTCCCCTTTTTTGATGACTATTTTTATCTCCAATTCATGCTATCTCTTTCCTTCCCTTTCCAGTGCTATCTCCCATGCAGAAAACAGATGTCTTGGAGTCTGTGCAAGAAACGGGCCAGAGTGAAAGGTAGCTAAGCTTTGTAATAACACGAGTCCCATGCTATTGTTCTGTGTCATCTTTGTGCGGAAATGAGAAGATTGTAAGTATGCTCTGATGTGGTTGTTTTAGGGGAGCCATAAGTCACCCATGGTCCTATGAATGGCAGGTGGACGCTCCCTCTAAGTAGATGGATATTCATGGTGTCAATCATGTAGATGTGTCAATCATGACATCAGTCTAAGTAGATGGGTTGTCACGGTATCTCATCTCACCAGAGGAGATAGATATCCTGACAGGCAAATGAGAGCTTGAAAGACTGTGCAAGCAGGTATTTCTGTCTCTTTGTGGTCTCTAGAGTTCCAAGGTACATACAGAAAAACATTTCTGGGTGTGGGAAAAGATGACCTCTATTGCACAAAAAGATGAAGAGACTCTCCCCACACCAAGCTGAGAGAAGAAAACTTTACACTATGAGCTAAATTATCTAGTGTCTGTTACTCTATGTTCTCATTCAAACCTCCTTCCTTCCTTTAAACCCCATGTCTTTAAAATAGCATTGTTATTTTTAATTGATTCAATCTGTTCGAATTTTGCCTTGGGTTACAAAAAGAGTTCAGGGACCATTTTTTTCAGTTTCCAATATGCTCTAGGTTTAGAAATATCATGATGGAGCTATCCTCTTGCTTATGAACATACAATTGATCTAAGTTCCTGACAATATAAGCACACCGTCTGGAGCTGTGGGAGCTGGGGTGTGACTTAAATGAGGGCTAAGCATTGAGGGGAAGGCAAGAGGAGTTTATCTGAAGGGAAAAGAGAACTTTAGGATTAGAAAAAGAGTCTTAATCATCTGTTACACCCTATTTTATAGAAAACTTAACTATCTTATCTAAGAAAAAATTGTGAATTAGTTGTATATTTTGGATTAGACTCTGCTCTATGTCATATGACTCCAAGTTCTGTATTCTTCCAACATTCACTAATGCCAAGGAATAAAAAGAACAAAGAAAAATAATTTAGGAATTTCCACAAAAGAGCTAAGAAAGTGAGTATATAAAGGAATTATTAGAAAATCAGGCCGGGCGCGGTGGCTCATGCCTGTAATCCTAGCACTCTGGGAGGCCAAGGCAGGCAGATTGTTTGAGCTCAGGAATTCGAGACCAGCCTGAGCAAGAGCAAGACCCTGTCTCTACTGAAAATAGAAAGAAATTAACTGGACAACTAAAAATATACAGAAAAAATTAGCCAGGCATGGTGGCCCATGCCTATAGTCCCAGCTACTCAGGAGGCTGAGACAGGAGGATTGCTTGAGCCCAGGAGTTTGAGGTTGCTGTGAGCTAGGATGACCCCATGGCACTCTACCCGGGGCAACACAGTGAAATTCTGTCTCAAAAAAAAGAAAATTAAACTGGGCTCCATTAATAATTCAACAAAGATGAAGAATGACAATTCTCCTTGGCTATCTCCTATCTCCAAAGGTTCCAAAAATGTAGTAAATTTCACAGTGTGTGTGACTTGTGCATCATTATTATTAGCTTCTGAGTATTGTTGGAGAGTACTACAAATTTAACTCACTAAAAAGTGAGAGTCATTAATCATACAAGAAGTATCAATTTCTAAGATTCAGGCTAGGCAGATCCATCAAGATTCTCATCACGTTACCCCAGGATCTTAGGGTGTCAGGATGACTAGGGAGTAGTACCATAGAAGTGAATTGTTGGAGTTGTTGCTGGAATGGCTCTGCAATCCCAGGAGGTAGAGTTGATCACCTCTGGTCTCATACCCACGCCATTCCTACGATCGCCTGGCCATCTCTTGGCTATCACATGTCAGGACATCTGCTCTGGGGTGTGTATGAATGTATGTATGCATATATGCTTTGTGTGTGAGGTGTGCTTCACGCCACAACCTGAACTTTAAAAAGGAGGCTATGCAGCAGGGGCAGGAAGGCAGTTGGGTGCATGGGAAGGGCTAAGGTATCTAAGGCTGGGAGTAAAGGATGGGGCTGGAAAAAATCAGAAAGAAGTTGATTTATAGTTCATGTAAAACAGGGACTAAGCTTATGGGGTCTTTGTGCCTTGCTTGTTGTGTGTGATTTATATAGCTCTCTGATGGCTACATATTCCTTCCGAATGAAAAGGACCTATATGCTTGTTTGTGAAAAATAATTTGTATCTAGTGAATCTGCATTCTTTCCTGCAGCCAGAGTTTGAAGGGAGATGGTATGGTTTGAATGTGTCCCCCAAAAGTTCATGTATTGGAAACTTAATCCCCATGCAACAGTTTTGGGGATGGGGCTTAATAAGAGGAGATTTGGTCATGAGTACAGAGCCCTTATGGATGGATTAATGTCCTTATTGCATGAGTGGGTTAATTATCACCAGAGTATCTTGTTATAAAACAAGGTTGGTCCCTGGTGCCTTTCTCTGTCTCAGGTGCTCACTTCCACCTTCAGTCTTCTGCTATGGGATGACCTTTGTCAGATGCTGTTGCTATGCTCTTGGACTTCCCAGCCCCCAAACTGTTTATGTAATTTATAAAGAAACTTCTATTCTTTATAAATTACATAATCTGTTTAATTCTGTTGTAGCAGCGGAGAACAAAGACAGATGAAAACTGCAGGAAAAGAGTTGGATGGTAATGCTGCTTTATGTCTTTGGAGTTAGAACGCCTAGGTTTAAACCTCTGGCCCACCACTAACTCTGAATTTTGGACAAGATACTTAACCTCTTTTTGTCCCAGTCTTCACATCTGCACAATCTGAATAATAACTATTATTATTATTACTGCAATTTAGTGTATAGATCAGCAGTCCCCAACCTTTTTGGCACCAGGGATCAGTTTCATGGAAGACAATTTTTCCACAGACCTGGGGATGGGGAGGGGATGATGGTTTCAGGATGATTCAAGCACATTACAGTTATTGTGCACTTTATTTCTGTTATTATTACATTGTTAGTCTCTTTTCTAATGATAATCCTATTTGCAGCTGCTCCCCAACACTAGCATCACCACCTCAGCTCCACTTCAGATCATCAGGCATTAGATTCTCATAAGGAGCGCACAACCTAGATCTATCGCATGTGCAGTTTACGGTAGGGTTCACACTCCTCTGAGAATCTAATGCTGCCACTGATCTGACAGGAGGCGGAGCTCAAGCAGTGATGTGAGCAATGGGAAGTGGCTGTAAATACAGATGAAGCTTCATTGGCTCACCCACCTCTCACCTTCTGCTGCATGGCCCAGTTCTTACCAGGCCATGGCCTAGTACCAGTCCACAGCCCGGTGGTTGGGGACTGCAGGTATAGGCTTCTGTAAAATGATTAGAGAAGCTCTGGTGCACAGTAAATGCTCCATAGATGTTATCTTTAATTATTATGGACTGAAATTGGAAAAGAGAAGGGGTCAGGCCTTCGGAACAAAAGACTAAGAGTCCAATCCATCCAGTGATCCAGACGTGGATGCAGACTTGGAACAGAGGCCAGAAATAACTTACCTCTGTCCTCAATCCATCAATCTCTGTCCACCTCCCACTCAGGCCCAGCTTCTCTGCAAAGCAGGTGTGAATAGAGCTCTGGTCTCTCCTATTATAAGTCACTTTTTAGACTTGCTGCTTTACACTAGCAGATCAGAAAGTGTTTCCTATTTCCTGGCAAGTGTCTGCCCATGAATGAAGAGGTCTGTGGAAAAGGAACCCGTATTCTTTATTTCTGGGTGGAGATATCTGACCGTAGCTCCTCCGTAAGGACAGGCATTTGCCTCTGGAACAGGGAGAAGGTAAAAATGCTGCCCTGTGTCCCTCCTTCCTTCCCCTGCACCCTCATGTCCATGCTCTAGTACAAATCCATATTCCTGCAAGTATCTTAAAAAGAATCAGAATATCCACATGGTTCAGAGTAAAGTGAGGAGAGGAATTCTCAATCCTCCTTTGAAACATACTCAAAATCTTAAGAAGGGTAAGTTAGGCCTCATTGTATTAAAGCCACATTCATTTATTATAATTAGAAGACTTTTATTGTGAGTAAATTTTAAAATAATCCTTTTTAAAAAACTATTCCACTTTTAATTGTCAGTTTAGCAAATACATAGTTGAGGAAAAATCTAATTCTTAATATTATAAGAAATAATGGGAAATATTCTGATTAAAATTGATTCACATTTCTAATTATGTAGAAGCTTTTCCCCTCAGACCCCTCTTACTTTGCACCAATCTATGTCTCATTCTTACACACTGTGGCTATCAACAGAGACCTCTACACCTCTGCATCTACCTCTGTTCATTTTCATTGCTTAGACTCTATCTCCAGACAATCACACTGGGCTCCTCAGCAGTGTCAGTGACAGATCCTGCTTCTCCACTCGCCAGGTGAGTTCTTGGCAAAGAAGGTTCTGGGGTGGGGGGGGAGATGGTGGGAGTGGGGTTGGCAGATAGGACTGCATGGAGGGAGGGCAGAAGGAGGCAGGGAAAGAGGAAGAAGTCACTTGTGGGTGGGGGAACCAGAGTGAAGGATTCTTCAACCTACAGTTGATCTAGGCCTGCGCTTGTCTGTACACAGCCTTGTCAGTCACATCCTCTCCTGACTCCTCTTGCTTGGTCAATATCTGCAAGAAGCAGGCTATGAGGCTATGAGTGCCCAGCTTAGGAAAGAAGAACACAAGAACTACGTCATGAGCAGGTGGTCAAGGAAGAGGAGAAGGAACAAACCAACAGTAGTCACAGGAGTTAAACTGCTCAGGTTTGCACCTTCCATATCTTTCCCTCTAATCCTCTTCCAGTAAACATTCTCAGAGACACCCATCTGACATGCATAAGAAAGATCCATCAAAGGACGGTTTCTGAACATGTGGCCAGCTCTGTTTCCAAGTGCTTGGGGAGCCTTCTATGGAGCTGATTTTAGAGCCCATGTAGGGAGATGTTCAGCATCTTTCACCGGGGGAAAAAGGCAATAGAGAGGGATTTTATTGCACTAAATTTCATTTCATATCATTTTCCAAATTCCATTAATGGATCTTTTTCACAAAGTAACTTGCTCTGGAGTGAGGATTCAATGAAATTCAGACTGAGGGGAATGCATATCTGCTTAACACTTGTGCCAATGGTTTTTAAAATTTCTCCTTAGGTTCACCGACTTCCTCTTAACAATGTCCTGCCAGCAGAGCCAGCAGCGGTGCCAGCCCCCTCCCAACTGCACCCCCAAGTGTCCTCCCAAGTGCCCACCCCGAATTACCCCCCAAAGTGTCCCCCTCAGTGTCCTTCCGTCTCTTCCTGCTGCAGTGTCAGTTATGGAGGCTGCTGTGGCTCCAGCTCTGGGGGCTGTAGCAGCTCTGGGGATGGCGGCTGCCACCTGAGCCACCACAGGCTCCACCGATCTCTTTGATGCCGACACCAGGGCTCCGGATGCTGTAGCAGTAGCAGTGGCAGTGGTCAGCAGTCTGGGGGCTCCAGCTGCTGCTCCGGAGGCTGCTGCTGACCTGGGCCTTGAGGACCTCAGACAAGTAGTGCTGGAGGAAGCAAAGTGCAGAAGACCTGCCCCGGCCTGCTGCTCCTCCTCGCTCCTTTTCCTGTCCTCCATGTCCTGGATTCTGAGATGCTGAAATCTTCCTGTGGAAGATTCCCAGTTTTCCCCCATATGGCCCCTTATTGTGTGTTAGAGAATAATAAGGTCTTCCCTACTAAGCCTCACCAGCCTCTTGCTTATTTCGGCCAGCAGCAGCCCTGCCAGGTCAGTGTTAGCAACTTGGAGCCCAGCCCTGCCCTGCCTGGGGACAGAAGCCTGGTTCAAGAGTGTGGGTCAGGTGGCCAGTCTCTCTGCACTGGGTGTGGATAGAAAATCTTGGGTCAACCTTTCCTGCGTACAGAAAGAGCCAGTCTGGCCTTCCAGTTGCCATTAGGGATATTGTCCTCTTCTTGGTTCACGTGAATTTTTCCTGATTTTATCCCTATTACACTACCATACTTTTTTTATTATAACAACTATGATAGTATTTCTAACAGCCAATATGAAGTGAGAACTTAAAAACTGCTAGCACTCCTCAAAATGGTAAAATCTGGGGACCAGCCAAATGCCTCTTAAATTTAAGGTAGATGATTCATTATTAAATATTCATTCAAGGTACTGTGATTCAATATTCAAAATGAATGAACTGAATCAACACCAAGCAAAAAATAAGTGAAAAAAGTAATTCCCAAAAGATTACATGCAGCATAATAGCCTATTCATAAATTTTAAAACAGCAAAACATGTCCTTTTGGGGTTTATATACATATGGTAACAAATAAACTCTATGAAAAGGAACACAAGGTATAGACGAAACCATGTTTTAGAATAATGCATCCTTTGAGTGGGGAGGAGCAGGAGGTATGCGGGTGGGTTAGGCCATGTGGTTAGAGGTAGGTTATTGTCAAGATTCTAGATTTCATTTTGGGTGAGTTCTTGTTCTTTTTATATTATCATATTTTCAAATGAATGAATGAATCGACAGATGGGCAGATCAACCCACTAAACAGCCGCGGGATCATGCCTGGAGCAGTGATGACCGTGCGTCATGGTCCAAGAATTCTGATTTTTCCAATTCTATACATCTAAGGTCCTGTTTTCCCAAAAAGTGTGTTATATGCATTAACTGACACAATGTTTGCATCTAATTTCTCAACTCTTTAAAATACATTATTCTGATCCCCCGTTAATTTTATAAATAAGGAAATTGAGATTCAGAAGTTAAATGATTTGCCCGAGTTCCCACAGTAAGAGCAAGGCCTGGCCCCCGTCAGTGTCTGAGCCTCTCACCCTTCACTCCCCTCTCCTCTCCTGGGCCAGGTCTTCTACCCCCGGCCTCAGTTAACATCGCTGAGCTGGCGGCCAAGGAGCCCCTTCTCAGAGAGGACTGGGTGACCATCGATTCTGAAGGAGCCCCCTCGTCACTGTCAATCACTTCACTTTGCTTTATTTTCTTTATTTCCCCATCACTGACAAATAGTTTCTTATTTATTACTTTTATTTTGTTTATCTTTTTCTGTTTTACTATAAACTTCACGACAGGCGTGAGCCTGCTCTCCTCTTGTTGGCTGCTGTCTCTCCAGTGCCTAGAATGGGTTTATCATGGCTTAGTGAGAGCTACTTACTTCCAATTCAACATATGAAGTCCATATGTTTCCTGAGCTCCTAACTGGTATATTTTGCTGCCTATTAGATTTTCCCAATCAAGAATTCATTCGGATATCAAAATCAAGGCTTATAAAATGAAACTCAACACCCAGCCCCCCTTTGACAAACCTCCTCTCTGTTGATTTCCAGCTTAGCAAATAACATCATTACCTTCCCAGTTCAGAAACCAAAAACATCCTGAATTGCTCTTTCTCATAACCCATCCCTCTCCTAAACAACCAAACACCAAATCTTATGAGTTTTCTACTTTTCCCCATCTTCATTGTTACTGTATGAGTCTGAGTTCTGTCTTTCTTGGCAGGGCCTCCTGAGTCTAGTCCTACACTACTCTGATCTGCTGTCTACAATGCAATCTCCATAATTTTTCCAAAATGCAAAATTGAACTCATGAGTCCCAGGCTCTACATCTTTCAGTGCTCCAGTGTCAGGACATGTGGATGTTCTTTGTATGTGAATCTTTGCTACTTCCAGGGAGATATTTGGGGCTCAGTATTTTTCCACTCCACCATATTCCTCATGAAATAATCAGAGAAGCACTGGGACCCCTACTGACTACAATTCGATCAGCTCCTGCACTGTGTTTTGTATTTTTGCTCAGAGATTTAGGGGTCCCCCTGGACATACTATGAGAATGTTTGAAGGGGACAACCACCAGAGGCACAGCATGTGCATGACCAGCCTCCTTATCAGGATGTCCCAGGAGAGAAGGCAAGAAGTCCCTATGTGAGAAACAGTATAGCAGCCCGCAAACCTGAACAGACACAAACTCTTTGATCCCTGGTGATAGGGCTCCCCTTCTCCCTGACTGGGGCAATGCTGCTTAAGGATTTCCAAAAAGAAACATAAAATTAATCCTAGGCTCTTTTTCCAGAAGGAAAGGATTTCATTTGCATTGCAAGGGAAATACAAAGTACTATCAGACAATGACTGATGACCAGGACTCTGGCCAGGTGTCCTCAAGCAGGGCTGCTCAGGCTCTCCCATGCTCTGGGCTTCTTTCCACATGGTGAATTTTGTCTCCATGGGTGTGCTTTGGCCAAGAAGAGGTTGAAATTTCACTAAACTAAATGACACTCAGGTCACTGTCTAAGAATATTTTCACATAAACTAATGCCTATTTTCACTTACATAGGTCATTTTAAGTGTTTTATTACATCATTGAAATGATTTTTTATTGCTGATACATATAAATTAGAAACCTACATATCATCTCAATAAAACTCTGGTTGTGTGACCTTGAAGTAAGTTATTAACTTTTCTCTATTTCAGTATGCTCTTTGTAAAAAGAGGATTAGAGTAGTTGCCTAAGTCATAGGGCTGTTGTGAGGTTATATGAGTTAATAAGCACGAATGATTTAGGATAGCTGAGTGGTTTTCTTTCAACATCAAATACATGTTGGTTTTCTACACCGGTTCTGTAAGTCTCTGACACTAACTGGGTGTTCAACAATTCAAGTCAATGCTGGTGCTAGCTCCCAGAGTTATAATAGAACAGACCCCGCAAGTTAAGGACTTAGTCCTGTAAGAGTGCCCCCACTTCAGATGCCACCTGTAAATGGGGTTTCCAGGCTACCCACACTTCTCTCTGGATGATTACAAATTCAGAGGTTCCCATGACCCCCTCTTCAGGTTGAATAGTTTGCTAGAATGACTCACAGAACTTGGGAAAGTGCTTTACCTGTGATTACCACTTTATTATAAAAGATACAATTCAGTAACAGCCAAATAGAAGAGTTGCATAAGGCAACATATGAAGGGTGGGTGAAGCAAGAGCCCCTAAGCTCTCTTGGGGCCCACCACCCTCCCAGAAAGTTAATATGTTCTGAGTTAGCATCCAGAGGCTTACTGAACCCTGTCCTTTGGGGATGTTTATGGATGTTTCATTACATAGGTGCAATTGATTAAATCATTGGTCATTGGTGAGGCTGAAAGTTCCAACTATTTAATCACGTGCCTGGTCTTTCTGGTGACCAACCTTCAATCTTGAGGCTATCAAGATAGGGACCCCATCATGAGTCACCTCATTAGCATGATCTGAGGTATGTTCTAAGGGGATTGTTGTGAATAACAAAGGATGCTCCTATCACTGAGGAAATTCCAAGGGTGTTAGGAACTCTGTGCCAGGAACCAGGGACAAAGACCAAATACATATTTGTTATGATACCACTGCCACAATGGTAACACAAAACCCTCAAGAATACATTTATTCCGCAGGGCAGTTCCTTTGCCATCTCCATCATGGTCAGATTCACCTTCATTATTACAAGAACATCATCACCATGACCGTGGCCACTCCCATCAATGACCTTGACCCTTTGAGCAAACCTCCCTAACTGATCCAGCCCTCATTATTCACTTCCTTTCTAAATATCCAAAATGCTTTCAGTAAGTTCCACATTTTTGACATTCAATTGGATATTGTTTTATGTTCCAATAAAGTTTTTGCTTCTTTTTAATTCTCAAGAAATAGTAGTTTTCTTATGTTTGTCCTTTCTAATTCCTTATAAAATTGTCTTCCACCTCTTGGTTATTTATCACTTACTCAAGTCCATTCATCGATAGAGAGATTAAATAATGACTTTTGCTCTCACCTCTCCTCTGAAATCAGTCTCTCCGAGATCACTGTTAATGTCCCAAGGCCACATGGAGTGGGTTCACTGGAGCATTCGACAACAGTGACCATCATCTCCTCAGAGTTTTCCCTTTCTTTGAATAATAATGCTCTTCTTTTCCCTCATCTTTTTCTTCTTTTAGGCTAATGCTGACCACTCTGTGCTGTGTCCGTTCCCTTTCCTCTGCTGTCCATCTGAGAACACCCGGAGTCCCCAGTTCTCTTTAACCCAATAACCACGACGACCTCCTCTTGCTTCCAGCATCACCTGGGTGTCAATGTTGGGCTCCCGTCTGAGGCATGTGCCCTTCTGTAGCCCCAGGTGCACCCAGGGCTTATCTAACAGAAACATCACAGGTGTCCTCATCTGTCTTCCAATCTGACTTTTGAATCCTTCAAGAAAGTTCTTAGCAGAGTGCCTATTCCAAGGTAGAACAAATTAACTACCTGCCCAATTAAATCCTTTCACCTCTAACTCCAGATGTATTGGTAAAACAAGAAAATAGATTTTCACATATCTAAGCATTCTCTACCCTTCCACAGTGGCCTTACAGTCCAGCAGACTCTCCCTGACCAAATGGCAATATTTGTCACTTCCTTATGTCCTTCCCCTTCCAAGTCCCGCAGCCTCTCATAGCACTGACTCCACCGTGTGCCTATAATCCCTCCCTCGCCTGACCCCTGCTTCACTGTCCCTCACCAGTGACCTGAGCTTCACCCCTCTCGTGCTCTGCCTGCACACACTCATGCTGCATCTGAATGTCCTTCCCATTGGCCTGTGCTCTCGGGTAACGGGACATTAAGAAGGCATGAACAGTTGATAGTGTCCAAGGGTCAGTTCACATCTGACCTAGTGTGTGCTTCCTTCAGGGTACTTCTGAAACCCAAAGACACCATCCCGATGCACAGCCTCTGTCCATGGGTCTAAAAAAGCAGCCACTCGTTCATTCGTTTATTCAGTCAATCATTAACTCATTTATTCTTCAAGGCTACTCATTCTGTTAATGGTATTCCTCGGGGTACAGAGGTGACTACAGTCTAGTACAGATTCTGTCCTCAGTGAGTTTTCCATCTGGAAGAGCAGAAAGACATACAAATGACATGACATTATCCTGATGTAAGAGCTATTAAGGGCCCATCCCTGGGTCATGGCGCCCTCTTACAGCATATAATAAAATGTTTTACAGTGCATTGTTGACATATATGTCCTCAAGGCAACTCAGCTCTTCTTATGACAAGAGCAACTTGCAAAACTCAGGCCCAAGACAGATAATGCATACATATTGAATCAATGAATGAGTGAGGGCATAAAGGTGGAATGGCTGGCCTGCCGCAGGGCTGTGCGGCAGATGTCAGGGCAGTCTCTGGTTCCTAGGATTCCTCTTGGCCCCTCTCCAGGGAAGTCCTGGAGCCCCAGGGCGGGGAGCGTGAGAAGAGTCACCCTGCCCCCAGATCGTGAAAGTGACTATTCTGTATACACTCACTATGCCCTCGCTCTGGGAAGACACCAGGCCCGGGTTAGAAGGGCTCCAGTGCCAGGCTCCTCAGTCCTCAGCCCAGTCACTTAGCAGGGCTGGCTCCTGCTCCCTCCACCAAGCCAAGTGAGGGCTCCGAAAGGAAGGCCCCAGGGGGGACAGGACTGCGTGGAGAAAGGGATGGAAGAAGGCAGGCAAAGGGGAAGGGGTCCCTGGGGCCAGCAACATGTGAAGGGTGCTGTGACCTGCAGAGTAGTGGTTTTCAGTATCACTGCCTTCCAATTTATTCATTGGAAAATGAGTGTTCTTGGATATGTCATATCCCCACTAGATTAAGTAATAGTAAATTGTATTATTATAATATTAAGTAATAGTAATAATACCCCTATCTTTGAGATTAGGGGTCAGAAAATGATTGAATTACCTTGTTTCCTTTGAGGACCAGCAGGCTTCTGTAGGGCTGACTTTGAGGCCCACTCAGGGAGGTGGGAATATCTCAGTGGAGGCAAAGTGGACTGATGACAGAGAGTATTTATTAAGGTTTATTTTCCTCCCAATCAGCTTCCAAATCCCACTGTAGAAGTTGGTTCATGAACCAGCTATTTGGAAGGGGTTGGTTTCTATGAAATCCAGGAGAAAATAATAATAAGAATCAATTCTTGGTATTGTGCACTGATTTTTATTTTTTGTTTCTCTCAGGTTGACTGAACTTTTCTCAACGTGTCTTGCCATTAAAAAAAGCAGCAGTGCCAGCACCTTTTCAAGTGCCCCCCGAGTGCCCTCCAAAGTGCCCACCCCAGTGCCCAGCCCTGTACCCCTCTCCACTCTCTTCCTGCTGTGGCCCCAGCTCTGGGGGCTGCTGCAGCTCTGGGGCTGGAAGCTGCTGCCTGAGCCACCACAGACCCCGTGTCTTCCACCGGTGCTGGCGCCAGAGCCCCAACTGCAGTGAGTGTGAGCCTTTAGGGGCTCCCACTGCTGTCGCGGCTCCGGAGGCTGCTACAGGGGAGCAGAGATGGGGGGACCCACGGAAACATGGACCCGCCTCTCTGAGCTTTCCCTCCCTCACATTCTAGGAGTTTGAGATTCTAAAATAAATTCTTTTCAGAGGGTTTATCTGTGTGCTCTACCCAAACTCCCTGTTCCACAATCCCACGGCCCTGCAACCCCCTTCTGGAGGAGCATCGAGTCCCAAATCACAACATGTGGAAAAAAATAAAGTTTCCTCTTCCAGCACCACCTCCTTGCTGTTGCTCCTCACACACACACACACACCCTCCCCCGCCCCTGCCCACCTTGCTGATCAGTGCTTCTCCAGGTAGGGTGGCCCAGTTCAGGTTCCAAGCATCCCAGGGCACACCAGTTTGTTCTGACAGCCACCGAGGACACAGTGACCTCACCATGCAATTTGGAAAAGGGGCCTTCTTCCCTTCTGTCAGTCCCAGGGTCAGGGACTAGAAAGCCACATGTGTATTGGGGTAGGTAGCAGGCCCTATGCTTACTATGATTTATGTTAATTTAAAGAAGATTGTAATATTTATCACATCTTGTTTTCGTAACACTCTTTGATAAATCAGCAAGAAAAATAAATCCAGCAGAATTGAGAGATAAAGAAATAGAGATTCACTGGGTGATGGGCACACTTATAACTTTGACTCAAATGGTACAAAAGCAATTTAAGTAACTAAAACGTTTACACTCCCATAATATTCTGAAATTTAAAAAAATAGAGATTCAGAGATTGGAGAGGTCACCTGGAGAGTCCATCTCCATGACATGTGATCAGCTTGTACGATTTCATACTCCAGATAATTTTGACTCATTGTAAACTGTTTCAGAAATGATTATTTTTCCACTAGGTGGCATTATGATATAATAAAAATTAAGTAATATTAAATTGTATTACTATAATATTAAGTAATAGTAATAATATAATGATAATAGTGATAATTGCCTTTATTGAGGGCCTATTCATGACTTGGCTCTTCATACACCATCTATTTAGACTTTACAGCAACCTGTGAGCCAGGTATTGTTTACCTTTTACGTATGATGAAACTTACGGAGGCTCAGAGAGAGCAGGCGATTTGTTCTGCCACCCAGTCGGCTGGAGGGAAGCCACAGGATAAGCCCAGGTGTGTCAACCCCCAGAGACCTTACGGTTTCCCTGGGCCACTCGGCCTCCTAACTGCGATTTTCACTTCTTGAGATCATACAAGAGAGAGTTGATTGTGTCTGTTGGTGCCCAGCGCTAGCGTAGGACCAAGGATTCATTTCCTGGGTCGAGACAGTCTTCATGCCTGTCTCGCTGCTTCTGCTCAGCTCCCCTGCACCATCCCTCCCAGACACCCTCCCATCCCGCTTCTCCTGAAAACAGCCGCTGGCAGTCTGAGGACGCAGACCTGGTCCCTAAAGCCACAGAACTGGCCCCTTCCTCCTGCTGTCACCTCACTGGCTGCTTTCAGTTCTGTGAAGGTGCCACAGTGCCTCCTGTCCCGCATGGTCCCTTCACTCATGCTGTTTCCTGTTCTAGCATGCTCTTTGCTCTCCGTTGCTCTCGCTAATCCTTCAGATTTTGGCCCTGTGTTTGCTTATTCATAAAAGCCCTTCCTGGTCTCCCTGGCCAGGTTAGCTGTCCCCCATTCTTTGTACACAGCTCTAGAGAGCTTCCGATGCCCTGTGGGCCTCTCCTGTCACTCATCAGGGTCATCATTGGCTACTTATCTGTGTGACCTTTTGATTAATGTTTGTCCACCTGACCAAAAGCTTGTTGAGCACTGAAGCTACATTTGTTTGTTTGCATATCTTACCACTATCTCTACAGGCATATGCTTTTTACATAGCAAATGTTGAATAAATATTTGCTGAGTGAATAAATGCATGCATGGATGAATAAATGAATTCGTATCATCACTCTTATCACCATCATCCTTTCAATCTATACTAGTCTTGAAATATCTTTCTTAACTACTCTAGCCCCATGCGGCATACCTATACTAAAAGAAAATTGTAGTTTATCTAAAATTCAAATTCAACTAAGCATCCTATATTTTTATTTGTTAAGTCTGAAAACCCCATCCCAGGCACTGACATTTCTATGCCACGGACCTCCCAGTTTCCTAGTTGGAGACTCTGAGTCCCATCCTCTCACTGGTTTACATGTGTGGCTTTTTGTCCTGAGTTGAAGGTAAAGTCTTTGGAAGGTAGTGCCTCCTGATTCTTCTTCAAGTGCTTTCTTTCTATGCTTCTACTCTGTGCTTACATCTCTCAAGGAACTCATCACACTGTAGTATAATTGTCTGTTTATCTTTGTGTTTTCCTTATTAGACTACAAAATCCTTGAGGGCAGATGCTGTGAGTAAGTGCTCAGGGAGTGTTCATTGAGTGCATGGATGATGATTATTCTTGATCCAATTCTAGAAACCTGCTAGGTCATCTGTAAGTACTTGTTGAGTGAACTGGATTTAATAAGCTCTATTTCATGAACTAAGGTCTTATACAGGGTAGAGTATGTAAGATAATGGTTATTAGCAGGTAAGATATTAAAAAGTGGTCATTACCAAGAGAAATACACTGTTTCCTTGGATTACAGGTTGGCTTCCTGTGAACATGTCCCTCTGGGTGATTTGTATTCCCGGGAAGCTTGGGGAAGATGCCTGACTGAGGTTCCAGCAGAGGCTGATCCCCACGGATGTTGCAGAGAAGATCACACATGGCAGGGAGGCTGGGTCTCAAGGAGTTTGTGATCCTGTCTTTCATGAATGTGATACAGATTTCACTCAGATTGATGGATATATTCTGGTGTGTGTGTGTGTAGTATTATATATATATATAGAGAGAATGCAATATATGTGTGTGTATATATAATCTATATACACAAATATACACATAAATACATATATATAATCTTTATTGAAATATAATTCATATCTCAGTTCATGTGTTTAAATTATGTAATTCAATGTTTTTGGTGTATTCAGAGATGTGTGATCACCACCATGTATAATTTTAGAATATTTTTGTCACCCCAAAGTGAAATCCTGTGGCCATTAGTAGTCATACCCTATGTCCTGCTTTCTGTCTCTACAAATTTGCCTCTTCCACACATTTCATATGAATGAAATAATATTTTGTGACTGGCTTCTTTAACTTAGCATAACATTTTGAAGGTTCAACCACATTGTTGCATGTATCAGAACCTCATTCCTTTTTATGGCCAATTAATATTCCATCATAGAGGTATATACCACATTGTGTTTATCCATCCATCAGTTGATGGATGCTTGGATTGTTTCCACATTTTGGCTATTGTGAATAGTGCTGCTACGAAACATTCATGTACAAGTTTTTAAGTGGATGTGTGTTTTCATGTTGCTCGGATGGGATTTTTATTTTCCTAGGAATGGGTTTGATGGTTCATATAGAAATTCTATGTTTAACTTTTTGAAGAATTGCCAAATTGTTTTCCACAGTGATTGTATCATGTACATACCTACCAGCAATGTAATGACAGGTCCAATTTCTCCGTATTCTCTCCAACACTCGTTATAGTCTGTCTTTTCTGATTATGATAATGCTAATGAGTAAGAAGAAGTATGTCACCGTATTTCCTTAGTAACTGGTGATGTTGAACTTCTTTTCATGTGCTTAACAGCTATTCGTATATCTTCTTTGGAGGATTGTCTATTCATATCTATTGCCTTTTAAAATTATATTATCTTTGTATTATTGAATCATAACAGTTTTTTATATACTCTAGATACAAGCCCCTTCTCCGATATATGATTTACAAATATTTTCCTTTATTCTATGGGTCATCTTTTCACTTTTTAAATAATATCATTTTCAGCATTAAAGTTTTTAATTTTTATGAAGTCCGTTTTTAAAAGTTTTTTTCTGTCACTTATGTGTTTGGTGTTTTATCTGAGAAACCATTGCCTAATCCAATGTTGTGAAAATGTACTCCTAAGTTTTCTCTTAAGAGTTTTATAGTTTTAGCTTTTACATATAGGTCTATAATCCATTTTGAACTACTTTTTGTGTATGGTGTGAAGAATCATATATTAATATCTTCACCTGTATATATATATATTCACCTCTCATATATATTCTTATATGAGAAATCTATAAATCTTATTGCACAAATTTCTCTTCTCATCTTTCTACATACATATCTAGTACTGATACTTTGTCTTCACAGCTTTATATCTTTTTTTATTGTTCTGCCTCAGTCTATAATTCTCTCATCTCTCTTTTTCTCTTTCTCTTTGTTTCTCTCTCTCTCTCTCTCTCTCTCTCTCTCTAATTTGAACCTAATATTAGGACCAGAAGTAATTTTAGAATTTATCTAGTCCAACTGAGGCCAAGATAATTTAAATGATTCTGCTGGAGGGCACACAAACTCTAATGTCTTTTTTGTTTTAATAAAAGATATTTATAATGAATAAATGAACTTTATAGCAATAAATAAATCTCAAGATTAAATTTATGCAAATATATATTTAACTAGGTGTTAAGCCCCAACCTGAAAGGTAGTTTATTTTTTAAACTCCCAGAAAACAAATAATTCAAACATAAAATGTTAACCTGTATCTTTACATTCTATTTAATAATTGAAATTCCATCTTCTTTCTATTCAATTTATGCCTGCTGAAGTCTTTCCTGGTATCCTATCAAACAATCAGTTCTTTTAATTGTCCCCTGGTCTTATCACTAGACTGATTTTATAATGTTATTCAACAAACATTTAATGAGCACTGTTAGGAACTTTGCTTTCTTCCAGGCATGATCTTCTGCCATCAAGAATGCTCATCATCTAGTGAAGAAACCATATAAATCATCAGTAAGGAAGTGCAGTATTTGTAGGTCCTATATAAGAAAATTTTGGGGGCCTTGAAGTGGCCCATTCTACCTGGAATGGTGGTGAGAGCAGAGTCGAGTAAGACTGATGGAGACAGTGGTGTTTGAGCTAAAAGTGATGAAAATATTGGTAGGTGTTTGGCATACAGTGGGAAGAGGAGTGAATGAGGAGAGAGTGCTTTGAGCAGAGGAAAGAATTCTGAGAAAAGGCAGTGCTTGAAGGTAGAAGTCACAAGACACTAAGAATTTGTATGGAAAGATTAGAAGATACCTCACATGACAAATATCACCTTCATGCCAGGGATGAGTCCAGCTACATTTGGCTATAGTGACGGAAGGGAGATTAAAATGAAAAGAAGATTGTGAAATGATACAAAGTAAGAAGAGTCTTCTTGAATCTGTTGAAATTATAATCTTTCTAGCAAAGGGCAAGTATTTATGTCCCAGTTCTCAGGACCAAGGCATCATTAAGACATCACTAAATTATTTTAAGAGAAGAAGCAAAATCCCAAAGGATCATAACTCCTGAAAAGAATTTCATAATATAATAAAACATAGAGTGCATCTCTGTATCTCTAACTCAAGATAAAATCGTCTCATTAAGTATTCACTTATAGAGGCCTCTATTGCTAGATGACTTGGTTATAAATCCTCATTCTGCCATTTCCAAGCTTGTGATCTACAACAAATTATTTCCTCTTTGAGCCTTTGTTCTCTCAACTATAAATAATGATAATGATATGTACCCTGCATGGCTGTTTGAAAGATTAAGAAAGGTGACATAAATCAAATCCTTAGCTAGATGACAGTTATTAATAAATAGCAAGTCCTCAATGAATTATGTTCAGATTTACGTGTGATTTTCAAGTTGCCTCTGTCTTTTTGTTAATGACTGTATCATATACACTGCTGTCCATGTATCTCTTCCACATGGTCTGCTCCCAATGTGTACCACTTACTTTTCTGTAATTTTTTTTAAATCTATAACTTTATTTTTTGTTTTATATGTCATTATTTCTATCTTTATTTTTATATTTTTTGTAGATATCTTTATATTCAGCTCTCTTTTGATGGTTTATATCAATTTCATAAATCACTACATAGATATCACTTATTCCAGATTTATATCATATTTCTAGTCATGTATATTTCAACCTACATTGCTATTTCTAAACAGCTCCATTTATCTAAATAGCTTCTATAGCTTTCCCTAAAATTAATGACCCTCTCTGAAGGCAGCCTCTGTATATAGCACATCCTTTTATTTATAGTTTATATATATATATTATATAATATATTATAATAATATATAATCATCTTTCTATATTGTTTTTATATATATGTAAATATGTTTACACACATACACATCATTCTCTATTTCTTTGCTACTATTGTGGCCTTTAATATGGCCTTTATATGTTGTCATGTATCCATCTATTATATTTCAATAGATAATGAAATAAATCAATCCATAAAATGCATTATAAGACATACATATGCTAAACATATATGTATACATGCATGTGTATAGGAGTGTGTATATATGTAAAAATGAGAATGAAATGATTTAATCAACAAGGTGACATGAACTATGCACTGGCCCAGTGCCTATTTCTGGGATACAAAGATTTATATACAAGGACTTCTTTTCTTTGAGGAACTCAGTTAGTGTGGAAGATAGGAATGTAAATAATCACAATGCACATGATCACTTTAATGACGGGTGTGTCTGAAGTGCTGCAGAGCACAGAGTGAGTCACGGTTTGGGGGAGTCAGGGAACACTACCGGGGAAGTGGTGCTGGAGTTGTCTCAGAGGATGAGCAATAGTTCCACACGTGGAGAAGAGAAGAAAGGACATTCAGAAAGAGGAAGCAGCATTTGCAAAGGTCTGCCACAGTGAAATATCAAGACATGCAAAGAGAATGACAACCACTATGCGTGGCTTCCTCTGAGGCTCTGTGGGTTGGCAGGTGGGTGGGTAGCAGTGACAGTGAGAGGGATATGAACCTGGAAGGGCAGATTGGAACCAGTTGATGAAGGGATTTGTATGTCTTGTTGCAGAGTTTGAACATTTTCCAGTGGATGATGGGAAGCAAAGAGAATAACATACTCAGCTTTGTTTATTTTATTTAGTGTTTTTAGGATGATAACTCTTGTGTCTATTTATAAGTTAAGTGAAAAAAGGAAAGACTGGAATCAGAGAAAACAGTTAAGGAGATTATCACGCCATGTAGGAGATCATAAAGACCTGAGCTACTGCAGGGGCAGAATGGGTAGGCAGTAGGGGAAAACTGAAGAGCAATTTCAAGCAGCATGAACAGCCTGTGGTGACTGTGTTGGGGTGAGGTGGAAAGAGGATCAAAGGTTCTAGACTAAAAACCGGTATGGATTTGCCATTGCCTGAAATGGGACCTTGGGAGAAGGAAATTTTCAGGCGAAGATAATGACTTATTTCTGTCCACATTGAGTTGGCTGAGCCAAAAAGCAAAGAAGCTATAAACATGTAGACTCACAGAGATTAGAAGGCCACACTGAAGCGTGTCTAATGGAGCTATTTAGTTTGAATACATCACCAGATAGGAATGCACTTTGGAAGAGTTATAGATCTCACTGGAGAAAAAAGGATTATGCCATATTTATCACCGTCTTTAGACAATCTCAGTACTAATTCCAGTTCTTTAACCAATGACACTTTTTGATTATAGAGCCTTACACATTAGGGGAGAAAGAATGTCAGGAGTTAAATCTTCTGCTTTTCACTTAATGATCTGTTCGTGAAATCATACTGTTGAAAACGCTAACACCTGGTCTCACTGCCATCTGCAAGACTTAACTTCTAGGCCCTTTCCACCGCCCTACCACTCCCACCTTCACTTTTCTTTGTAAGAAGCAAGAAGCCAAAAGTAACCAGGATTGCGGTACTCTTTGATCTCTGAATGTGACGTCAGCTCATTCTCTAGTGATTTAGGATATGTGAACCAAGCCCAATTTCATGCCCCCACGTCTGTCCACTCATGTATGTATCCATGTGTCGGGATATGGAGATACAAAGATGAAAGTACACATTCCATCAAGAGATGAGTGGGAGACACGTAGCCATTAGGATTCAATAATTCACATTGTGGTGGGGCCAACTGGTCTACATTCTCAGTTTTCCCTGTTCACTGCTTTCCTGACCACATTCTCAATGAAAATCAAGTCTCAGGCCTATTGCAGTTCAGAGTACCTTGGTCAAAGCATGCGATCAGAGAAATAGCTTGTTGTAGTGGCAAGAGTCCTGTTCAGGGAGTTGGGCTACCTGGAATCTAGTCTAAGACAGCCATTAGCTTTAGGTCCCCAGACAGATTCATCTCTCTGAGCTTTAGAGTTCTCATCTGTAGAGTGATAGGGTGAGGCTAGATAATTCCTGGGGGTTCTTGTTGCCATGACATTCTGAATACCTATGATCCTACTCAAATCTGAACTGATATCTGGAGACCCCTTTGGAATGAGTGATGGGATCCAGAACGAGGACTCTGAAGTCACGCCAAGCTAAGCAGCCTTCTCCATGGGAGACGTTTCGTAAACACGATTGGCATGTGCGCTGTGGGTTACAAAGCACTTTCATACTCATTATCTGTGTTTATCTTCATGGAAACCTGCTGGAGTAATTGTGACTGTATCACTTCCATCTTTACATGAGAAAAATAAAGCCCAGAGGGCTTCATGGCTAATTAAGTGCTAAGTACTTTAGATCAGTTTTCTCATTTAATTCACACAATAGTACTATAACTTCTTCTAATTACTCTCCTCCCCCTCCTCCTGCTTCTCTTCTTCCCCCTCAATTCCATTTTATAGATAATGAATCTGAGGCTCATAGAAGCTAAGTAGCTTTCAACACATTAGTAAACAGTAGAGCTCAGATTCAACTCAAAATATGTCTAAATCTAAACTCTGCTCACAAGCTGATTTTAAATGCCTACAAGGGCTGGAGGGTGATACGAACAAGTGAAATGATACAGGCAGAAGGATTATTTCACTTTCCTTTTAATGTCACCAAAGAAAAATAAGAATGCAAGTAAAATAATACAAGGAAACTTAACACTCTGAATTGCATCGTAGATGCAGTGAAGGGTGATGGAGCATTGCAGAGGGAAAAGTATTAATATGTGCCCTATCTAAGTTGGTTCACCTATGGCAGATCTTTTGATTTCAGAAGAAAACCTGGATGTCTGGAATCTTAAGTAAAATCCCTCTATTGCTAAATGTTAACAATTAATTACAATATTATGTAGGCAAAACATACAGGGAAATCCATCTCGACTGTATCTGGCACATAGTATGCCAATTCATCACTTCTGCCCTGCACTGTGCTGTCGTTAAGGACTATTCCACAACACTAGCTGTCTTGTGCTGCCCTTAAAGTCTACTCTGTAGCATTAGCTGAGTACTTGCTGTGCAGACTTCAATTTGCTCAGCTCAGGGCTGGCGTGTAGTAGGCACCCATTGACGCAGCTGTGCCTGTTGCTTATCATCAGTATTTACTCTGAGTGGATTTTTCTTTGTTTTTTTTTTTTTTTTTTTTTAGACGACAGAGTCTCTTGCTCTGCTGCCCTGGCTACAGTGCAATGGCATCATCATAGCTCACTGCAACCTTAAATTCCTGGGCTCAAGCGATCCTCCTGCCTCAGCCTCCTGAGTAGCTGGGACTATAGGTGTGCACCACCCCACCTGGCTGATTTTTAAACTTTTTATAGAGGTAGGGTCTCACTATGTTGTTCATGGTGGTCTCAAACTCCTGCCCTCAAGCGATCCTCCTGTCTTGGCCTCCCAAAGTGCTAAGATTATGAGCCACCACACCAGGCCAGGATATTAGGTATTTTGAATATCACTCTTAGATGGATGGTTTTGTATATAGTAATTGCCTTAATCCTCACAACATCAGCAAAGAAAATTTAATTATCTTCATTTTTTAGAAGAGTAAATTAATACTCAGGTTGGTTATAAAGGTCACATAGCTATAAGTAGATGACCTGGGATGTTGGACTCAGCTCTGATCCCACATTCTCTCCATTCTATAGAGTTGCCCCTACCTTTGAGGTAATTTTAATTGTTTCAAGTAAGGAAGTTTTTCTTTTTCATATCTATCTGGTAAGAATCTGAGACAAGGAGGAAGGTAGTGAATAGAATCATCTTTCAGGAGAGAAGACACCTTTGCTACTCCTCATCATTCCCACTGTGAGCTCTTCTAGGGATGGAGAGGAAACTGACAGGGCAAAGAAGGAGGAAGACAACAAGACTCTGCTCCTTCATAGTCCAGAGGCTTAGACACTGAGGCAAGACACTCCCACACCCTGTAGGTGACTGCACAGGCAGGCATACAGGGAGGGGACTGGCTGCTCGAGTGCCAGCCTGGGTGATGAGCCAGGCAGATGCCAGCCAGCTGTCTCATGGCCTAAGCCAGACCCAGAGTCCCTTATATAAAGACGGCCTTCTACCCAAATGTCCCAGCCTGAATGACTGCTTGCCTGCAAGGAGGGTGAGTCTAGGAGCTGGATCCTGGGATTGGGGGGGGGTGATACTTGGGAGGGTGTCCAGATTCCCAGGGGAGAGGCACAGTGAAGGGAAGAGCTGGGAGCAGAGGAAGGGTGGTGCCTCTGCCTAAGGAGAAAAGTCAGTGAACTTTTAGGGAGCATAAGAAGAATAGCTGTAGAGTATATGAGAGGAGCTAGGGCTGTGAAGTCAGTGTATTTGCCATCGATAACCCTGGCCTCACCTTCAGGTACCATTTTCCCTGTTAGGACCTGCTCTTCCTGGAAAAGACACATTCTCACTTTTCACCTTGTGAGAAGAGGAATAGGTATTTAGATATTCAACATAAATGGAAAATGGAAGGCTTTGTCCTCCCTTAGAAGCTTTTTTGGAGCTTATTTAGAGGTGTTTTGCAGGACAAGCCAATTGTGAAACCATCCCTTGCTTTGTTGGTCACTGGCTGCCTGTCCATGAACAGGTGGAGTTGGGGAGGGCAGAGGCGTGCAGCTGCCCTGGTTCCTCCTGGGCTAAGTGGTGTTGGAATGTACTCTTGCACCCTCAGGTTATGTTGGTAATATTCCTGCTGCATAGAGCTTTAAGTGTAGCTGAATGCCAGTCTTGTGACTTAGAGTCTCATACTTTCTGGGTTACCTGTCTGAGATAACTCCATCTTGCCTCTAAGAGGGCTGGGGAAAAACATTTCCAAAGCCCGCAGATGGTCACACTTCAGGTGGTTAACAACAACGACCTGTCTGGGCAAGTTGTCATGGTGATCTTGAGCCTTTTCAAGGCTGGCATGTTTTATATGGGCATGGTTTTACATGAATTCATCTAAAAGAGATTGAATACATAGACAAAAATATTTAATGTTGGGTTTGAGTTGTCCAACAACTGACATTATGTGAGTGCAGATGGTGCCTGAGTGCTTGTTTCCACATAGACATTTTTACATGTTTGCACATATATGTGTACTGCCAGTGCATGTGTATGAGGAAATCCAAGCCTCTATGGGAGGGGAGTCCCCACTTTGGGCTACAGCCTTGGGAGAAAGATGTGACCTCTACTTCCCGTAGGTTTGTTGCCACTGCGTAGGATGTGGGACAGTGTGGACCATCCTTTTCTCATCAGCACTCACTGATTCTGGACACTGGTTTTTCCACCCTCCAGGGAAAGATCCTGGGCACCCGCAACCATAGCTGTGCATGGTCAGGCCCTTCAGCAGAACCAGGGCAGGTCTAATGGGCTTGTTCTGGATCTGGCTCAGGCAGTATGGATTCTCGGATGAAGGCTGAGGGTGGGGGAGGAAAGGCAAGAAGTCACAGAGTGCCTTCACCTAGGTCCTGGTCACCTCCCCACTCTTACCTTCCTGCCTCTGATCTCTCCACCCTCAGGTCCCGCTCACCCACCCGCATCAGGACCATGTGTGACCAGCAGCAGATTCAGTGTTGCCTGCCGCTCCCACAGTGCTGTGTCAAGGGTTCTTCTTTCTACTCCCCTCAGTCCCCCTTTGCCAACAACCAGGTGGTGGTTCAAGCCCCTTGTGAGATGCAGATCGTGGAGTGCCCTGCACCATGCCCAGTTCAAGTTTCCCAGGCTCCATGCCAGGCTCCAAGCCAGTCCCAGACCACGAAGGTGAAGGGCCAGTCTAAGACCAAGCAGGGGAAGGGCCAGGCTCCAAGCCAGTCCCAGACCACCCAGGTGAAGGCCCAGGCTCCATCCCAGTCTCAAGTTTCCTATGTTCAATGCCAGGCTCCAGGCCAGTCTGAGGTTTGCTACCTGCAATGTGAAGCCCCACAGCCTGTTCAGACTTGCTATGTAGAATGTTCTCCAGTTTGTTATACAGAAACTTGTTATGTGGAAGGCCCAGTCCAGACCTATGTACCCTGTCCAGTTCCTCAGTCTGTCCAGACTTATGTGGAACGTGCCCCAGTGTGCCAGACTCAGGGACGATTCTCTACCCAGGGCCAGTATCAGGGTTCCTACAGCAGATCCACCCCCCAGTTCCAGCCGCGGGCTGCCTACGGTAGCTGCGTCCCCCAGTTCCAGTCACGTGCCTCTTATAGCAGCTGTGCCCCCCGGTTCCAGCCGCGGGCTTCCTACAGCAGCTGCATCCCCCAGTTCCAGCCACGGGTTTCCTATAGCAGATATGCCCCTCAGCGTCAGTCCCGGGCTTCATTTAGCACCTGTGTGCCCCAATGCCAGACCCAAGGCTCCTACGGGAGCTTCACTGCAGAGCGCAGGTCTCGGAGCACCAGCAGATGCCTCCCTTCTCGCCGGCTGGAGCCTTCTCCCCGCAGTTGTTCCCCACCACGACGTTCTGAGCCCTACTACAGCAGCTACCTGCCATCGCGATCCTCTGCAGGTTACCCTAACTACTGCACCCCACCCCGCCGCTCTGAACCCATCTCTGCCAGCCACTGTCCTCGGGGCCCCACTTCAGACTGCTCTCAGAGATGCAGACCCAAGTGCCGTATAGAGATTTCCTCCCCCTGCTGCCCCCGGCAGGTTCCCCCACAGAGGGGTCCTGTTCAAATCCCTCCCATCCGACGCCGCTCCCAGAGCTGTGGCCCACAACCCTCCTGGGGTGCCTCCTGCCCAGAGCTGAGGCCACGCATAGAGCCACGTCTGCTCCCAAGCTTCTGTCCACCACGGCGTCTTGACCAATACCCAGAGCCATCGCTGCGGAGATATCCATTTCCTGCTCCACTTCCACGTCCACGCCCAGAACGATGCGCAAGTCCAGAACCCCGCCCGTGCCCTCCACCAAGGAGACTTTCAGAGCCTTGTTTGCGCCCGACACCACTTCCAGCACCACGTCCAGCTCCACGTCCAGCTCCACGTCCAGCCTGCCGCCCTCGCCCAGTGCAGTGTGAGATTCCAGGACCACGACCATTCCCACAGCGCTGTGAATCCCCAGAGCCTTGTCCACGGCCAGAACCAATTCCCTTGCCAGAACCCTGCCCAAGCCCAGAGCCGCTCGGGGAACCTTGGCACTATCCCAGCCCTTGCCCCAGCCCAAATCCAAGTCCATGCCCAGGAGACCTAGGCTGTCATGAGTCTAGTCCATGCCACCTAGACACTGAGGCTCCCGGCTGTGGCCCATCCAGTTGTAACCAGGGGCAAGAGAGTGGTGCTGGTTGTGGACCTGGTGATGTGTTTGCAGAGCCACAGGGTCAGGGGGGTTGTGGAGACCAAGGCAATACCTGTGCTGGGGCCAACAGTGCCTATTTTTAAAGGAAATGTGGCTGAGATGCCCCACCTCCTGCTCTGAAAATGTTGCTCCTCCTGCCACAGTTGCCAATGTCTCTCCAATGACATTCAGAGATTCCCTGCTCCGGAGGTGATGTCCAAACACCTTTGCACATCATCTGAGGATCCACACCTGGGTCTCAGACACGTCTCCAGCCTCACATCTGACTCCTCCCCTGAACATATCCTCAGTTCTAGCCAGACCAGTCTGGCCACCAGGGCATATCTTGGGTGTTCCCCAGGACATACCTTATGTGTCCCTGCCTCCAAGCTTTGGCTTATCTCTCCCCCTCTGCCTGGACCACTTCTCTCCTACTTCCCAGCATCTGAAATCTAACCCGTATTTCCATGCCTTTTCTTTGGAGCCTTCTTTGCTTGTCCCTACTCATGGGTGCCTGTGCCTTCCTAGAACTCACTGCATCCTCCACACCATCCACTTGGCAACAGCCTTGCAACATCTCTTGAATTATTTCACTTTTAGGTGTGTCTGCCTTACTTGCCCAGCTAAATTATAAACTCCCATTGAGTAGAGTCAGACTATCCCTAAATCTCAGTGCCTATCCAGGGAAGGTAGCTTCTTAGCAAGGTTTGTGGGTTCACAGCTTGAGCCATGTTCTGTCCTGAAGGGCAACTTCAGGAATTGAGAAAAGAGGAGGCCACTTGACAATAAAGATCATGATGTACCCGCAGCCTGAGTCTGGAATCATGCTTGCTTTTTATTCATCCCTGACTTGCTGACTTGAGTTTTTTGATTTGTTTTGTTTTAGTTGTGATAAAATACATGTATCATAAAATTTAACATCTTAACCATTTCTGAGTGAACAAGTCAGTGGTACTAAGTATATTTGCATTATTGTGCTACCATCTCCACCATCCATCTACCGAAGTCTTCATCCTGCAGGACTAAACCTCTGCACCCATTAAATAATAACTTCTCATTTCTCACTCCACCTTCCCCCTGGCAGCCACCATTCTACTTTCTGTCTCTATGAATTTGGCTGTTCCAGGTAGCTCATGTAAGTCAATCACACAGTCTTTGTCCTTTTGTGATTGGCTTACTTCACTTAGCATAATATCCCCACAGTTCATCCATATTGTAGCATATGCTATAATTTCCTTCCTTTTTAAGGCTGAATGATATTTCATGGCATGTGCATACCACATTTTGTTTATTCATTCATCAATGGATGGATGGAAACTTGAGTTTCTTCCACTTTTTGCTTATAGTAAATAGTGCTGCAATGAACATGGGTGTGCAAATACCCCCTTGAGTCCCTGATTTCAATTCTCTTAGACAGATATCCAGAAGTGAGGTTGCTAGATCATATAATAATTTTCTTTTTATTTTTTTGAGGAACTGAAATACTATCTTCCATAGTGGCTGCACCATTTTACATTTCCACCAACAGTGCACAAGTCCCAATTTCCCCACATCCTTGACAACATTTGTTATTTTCAGTTTGTTGTTTTGTTTTGTTTCAATAATAGCCATCCTAATGGGTATGAAGTTGTGTGAGTTTTAATTTTAATTTATTACTTTTCCTCTTGGGTTTATCGTAGCCGTGCTCTAAGCCTTCTTCAGCCTAGACCAAGTGGGTTGCCTTGTGGGTTTTCTATCTCCCCTCAATGTCCCTGGCCCTTGCTGGAAAGGGTGGAGGAATAGGCAGAGGGAGTGAGGGAACGGGGAGGATAACTCTTGCTCCCCAGTCTCGGAGTAAAGGTCTTCAGGCCTGGATTTGGCAGGTCACCCAGCTCTAGGGCTGCAGTCACAGCCATGTTACCTCTGGAACCAGAGAAAGGGGAGAAAGTGTCTGAGCCTGACTCTGCCTTCCTCAATTGCTTAAAAATTTTCTTAGGCATGGGCAGTCTTGGCAGCATGGAGGAACGGTTGAGGAGCAGGAGAGACAGAGGTACCTCTTCCTCCTACTCCTTGCAGATGAGATGCATGCATGTGGCTTTGGGGTGGCAGGGTGAATGTCCAGAGGACAGGCCCTTCCTCAGGGAGCTGGTGCCCTGAGGCCATAGCGGTCTGTAGAATATGAAGGGGCTCCTCTTAGGAGGATGACAGCAGGAGGTGGCTCTGGCCTGGGCCCCTGAAGGCCTGAGCCAGTGCTTGCCTCCTCACAGGCCATGTCCCAGAGGACCCTGTAGCTACAGAGCCATAGCTGGGAACCACAGACCTAGGGCCAGGCTCTGAGTATGCCTTTGCCTTGCCCAAAGTATCTAGTTCTGCAATATCAGTGGTGGAGACCCCAGAGACCATCTAGCAAAACCCTGTGTTGTAGAAGGGAAAACTGAGCCCCTTAGTGTGGAATATATTCATTCATGTATTTATTGACAAATATTCATTGCTGACCTGCTAGAAAGACACTGGTAAAAGGGACATACACAACCTTTGTTCGCTCTCAGTGTACAAACTAATACACTGGTTCTTGAAGTATGGTACCCAACTGGCAGCATCAGTGTCACCCAGGACCTTATTAGAAATGCAAATGCGTCACCCCAGACCTAATGGAACAGAGATTCTGGAAGTGAGGCCCAGCAAGCTGTGTTTTAACCAGCACTCCTGGTGTATCTGTAGCTGCTGCCCAGTAAGATTTGGTCACCACTGTTTAGTGAAATGCCTTATGCAAATAGAATATGAATATATATATTAATATATAGTATGTATCAATGTGTGTATGTACATGTTTCTATCTATCTATCCACACACGTGTCTATCTCTCCGCATCCTCTAATTCCCACAATAGCCCATCAGGCAGGCATTGTCATCCTTCCATTTTGCAGAGCAGGAAACCTAAGCACACAGGATATAAGTGACTTGCCAAAGCCATTCAGTGAGACCTGACTCCCAGGCCACACTCCTTTCTGCCACACAGGCCACACTCCTTTCTGCCACACATGGCACCTTTGATCTCAGTCACAGTCTCTGCCTCTTTCAGAGATCTTTCCTGTATTTACCCAATTATTTTCCAACACAATCTTGGACTTCTTTCAATCACTGAACAGGTTCTTTTCATCATTTCCACATGTGTCTCCTCTCTTAAAACCCAGGAAGCCCTAGGACTATCTCTGCTCTGTGACACATCCCTTCAGGGGCCTGGCAGGGCCAGATTCAGCCCCACAGAGCACCCCTAGGTCCCCATCACCAGGCCCCTGGGTAGAGAGAAACTTGGAAGCCCCAGATGGGGGAGGGATTCTTGTTATGCGTCCCCTGCCGACCATTCTCTAAACACACTGCTAGACAGGGAACCCCTGGGGTGATAGGGGTAGACCATCCCTTCGAGATACAGAAAAAATACAGAGCTGACTGTGAGAAAATGGAATTCACTCCTAAGAAGCCCCAACTTCCCCAGGGAACAGGTCCCCACACAGGGTTTTCTTGCATGAGCAATGTTCCCTGCCCTGCACTGCCCTCTGGGGATAGACTCTGGATCCCAGGAAAACATCATCCAATCCAGATATCTGCCTGGATGTGATGGGATGGGATGACGACAGAATAGAGAAGTGCCTGGGTGAGCCAGGCTAGAGCTGAGTCAGGAAGCCCCCATGGCCGGGTGCTCCCCCAGAGCATCTGTACAGCTGGAGACAAGAACCTCAGAGGAAAAAGCACACAAAAGTGTGTGCATCTGTGTTTTGCCTGTCTCTTTGTGTGGGCCTATGTGTCTGTATATATCTGTCTATGTACTTTAGAAGCTCAGGGCTTTTAAAATACACTTGGCAATGGGGGCTGTGACCTCAGGAGCATGGTTTGAATATCCTGTACTCCTTCGGCAGTAGTCCTGTGACCCTTCTCCGATGGCCATCTCTCTTGCTCCCCACCACCCACTGTCTTACTGAAATTATGACTTGCCTCCTTCTCTCTGTCCTTTCTTTATATGTCAAGCATTTGAACAAAACTTAAATTGTCTCCGGGACCAGGGCTGAAGACTCAAAGGAGCAAAAGAGATCATTTATCACGCTCTTCAAGGTGCTCAAAAACTTGCCAGAGAGACTTCTCTTTGAATCTCACACTAACGTTAGGAAGCACACAGGTTCCATAGCATTGTTTCTGTTTCAGAGTTTGGTGGACCATTGCCTAGAAATACCCACGCATTGGCCAAGTCACAAACACTACAAGGCAGACACCAGGCCAGACTCCTGTGCCTGACACCCAATCATGTGGCCTCAGAACAAGGAGGACCTGGCTTCCAGACAGGAGGACCCATTGGTCCAAGTCAATAGAAGAGCCTCAAAGACCAGGCTTCTCACCTTAGAATCCACTTACATCTCTCTACAATTCTCAATCCTGTTACTCTTTCTAAACCTCCTGCCATGGAATCTTCACTATAGCATGAAGGAATTGCACCAGATGTTCCCAGAGATCCACAATTCCACTTAAATATAGTGGCAGGCACCATATTTAAATGAACTTACCTGGGGCACTCACTTAAAGACATGGAATCCAAGGTCCTTCTCGGACCTACTTAATTTGAATTTCTAGAATGAGAACTCATTTGAAAATTCTGATCAGTCAGAGGTGAAAACTCTTGCTATAATTAATACCCAGATGTATGAGCTTACTCAATACATAGAAGGAGAGTTGAAACTGAACGTATCTGGCCACAGCATGAGTAGGATTTGCACATGGTGGTGAAAACGGAACTGTTCACTGGTTTTTGTTTGTGCTCCCACAAAATTGTATGTAATTTCCCTGTATGTGGAGTCAAGTTTTCCACTCCTCAGTCTAGAAGCACCTTAAGATGAAGGAGTCTCTTTCTTTCTCTCAGTTAAATCCTCAACTTCACTGTCACCAAAAACAGCCAGAATGGGCCTCTGTGTTTGGCTGAGTGAGGTGGAGTCTGGCATGTGTTACAGATACCTTTACTGAGAGATGGGGGCCTAGCTATGGTATATCTCCCCTTTACCCAGGCATTTCCTGAACATTAACTGAGAGAAATTCCACATCCCACAGTTTGTCCTATAGGCTATAATAGCCTTGAACGTGTAAGCAAATAGAACTGTCATGCACCAGAGAATACATCAGCTGCTTCTCTTAGAATACTTAGGTGGATAGTAGTTATCCAAAGACAGGCAGGGCGCATGTGAATACTTCATTGCTGTATAGGAGAATAGCCAGGTGTTGACTAAGACTTAGTCTCTGGCCATAGCATACTCCTGAATTCTGGCATGTGGGACATTCCAGAGCATCATCATGCCTGTGCCTGAGACTGGTCAGGAAGAGAGGGTGAGGCTTGATGACCCACATGCTTCCCATCACCAGGGACCATCCAGATCATTCCTTCAAAAGATGATGCTTCCTGATCTGGAAGACTAAACTGGAAGTATTTCGAAGTCTGGGAGTAACCCAACCTGTACCGAGTCTACCCATCATGTTCCTCACCACATCTTGTCATAGGTACCCTGAACTGGGTCAACACCTTTCCTCTATTCTCTAGTGTTATGTCCGTCAGGGAGAAAACCACTTATCAACTTGCATCAACACATTTATTAATTTAACAAATATTTGGTGAGACTCTCCTATCTTCCAGGAACTGGCATTGATCATGGAAATACAATGGCAGCAAGGCAGACAATTAATATGGTGAAAGCCCAACATGGGAGGCACAAGGTACCATGAAAGCCCAAAGGATGGACAGTTTATTGGGCCCAGTGTCTAGAGGAGGCAATTACAAATCACAGATATGACGGATGAGTGGGAGTTAGCTGGTGGAGGAGAAAGGAGAGTCTTCTGGGCAAAGGTAACAGCAGTCATGCCGTCAGCACCACTGACTTAATGATAGCCCAGGGCGGTGGGAGGGAAGGTTGCAGTTGTTCATTCATTAAACATCCTTCCTGGTTCCGAACACTGTATGGACGTTTTCTACTGGTCCCAGAACTCCATTCTAAGTACTGCCCCGGTGAACTTTTTATCAACACCTTGGAGAGAGACTTTAAAAGAAACTGACCTAAGTTTCAGGAGACTTCAATTTATGAGGGAGGATTGAAGAGTGCACTTTTGATTCAACAGCGGTTAGAAGAACAGACTTAATCTGACACAATAAAATGTAATTAAGTTAAACCTGAAGTTATAAATTTAAGTTAAAGATCAGCTGAACTTGTAGAAAGATGAGTGAATGTATGTATAGCTGCATGAATGAAGAAATCTTGGCTGATTAAAATCTTAGTGGGGGACAAGGATGACATTGTGCCAAATGGCGAAGAACTCTTGTTCTTAATAGCGCTTTGTGATGGTGCTGTTCTGTTTGGCACAGATGGTGCACACCTGGGCACTGTGGTCAGCTCAGGTCAAGGCATGAGGCTGGAGGACGGTGATCTCCTGTGTGCCAGCCACCACCTGAGTTAAGGAAAGGAAGGATTTCACACTCACAACAACCTGAAAATGTGTTAATATTCACTCCATTTTACAGACATTAGAAAAAACAAAATCTTGAGAGGTAAGCTAGTTTGGTCACACATCTAAGATCTGAAAGTGCTGGAATCCAAGCTTAGGCTTATCTTGCTCCAAAATTCATTCTATTTCCCTGTGGAAAGAAGAGTGATACTATGTTTCTAAAGGAGTAGCATGCTGCCATGTTCCATTACTTTCAGTGCTTTCTTTCATTCAGAAAGAGAATCAGGTTTTTTCTTCTAAAACTTGAGTTTAAATTCAATGAATAGAAACCATAAGAAGATTCTTTCTAGAAATAAAGAAACATAAAATAATATTCAGGACTATTTGGAAATGGAATACATTTATCTATATATTCAATAAATATTTACTCAAATATTAACTGAGATTTTATTATATGCCAAGCACTGATCTGGATGCTTGGTATAGATCAGTGAAAAAACCAGCCAAAGATCTTTCTTCTCAAAGAGTTTAAATTCTGGCAGATAAAACCAGATAAACAGTGAACATTTTTAAAAATTATATAATACATCAAAGTACACAAACTGCTTTGGAAACAAGAACAAGTTTAGCAGTGCAGATGACCTGGCCGGCATCCCAGACGGCATGAGGAAGGGACTGAGTCTGGAGTGTGGGAAGAGGGGCCCGGACTGGTGCAGAGGCCCCTGCCCCCAGCATGCGGCAGTGGAACCCGCATGGGAGAGGCAACCGTGAGACCAGGGTTTGAGCCAGCTCTTCCACTAACTAAGCAAGAGGTCTCTGCTTAGGCGACTTCCCTGAACTCAGTTCCCCATCTCTAAAATGTGGCTAAAAACATGTACACACATCTGGAATTAAATGAGATAAGTTATTTAAAAATACTTTGTATATTATAAAGCAGCGGTCCTCAACCTTTTTCTTTTTTGGCGCCAGGGGCCAGTTTCACGGAAGACAATTTTTCCACAGACAATGAGGCCAGGACTGGGGAGAGGGGAGGCGGAGCTCAGGCGGTGATGCCAGCGAGCAAGGGATGGGGAGCTGCTGTAAATGCAGATGAAGCTTCGCTCCCTCAGCTGCTGCTAACCACCTGCTGTGCGGCGCAGCTCAAGTGGTGATGCACCGACGGGGTGGGGACCGCAATTCTAAAGCACTGAAAATATATTTGCTTTTGGTGGTGAAATATTCACCCCGAAGGGGAGAAGTAGAGAAAGGAGGAGATGACTGGCTTGAGGACTGCCTGTTGGAAGGGGGAGGTCGGCCACAGAGGCCAGGCCTGAGCAGATGCTGAAGGGAGGCACATACGGTTCAGCAGGAAAAGTCCAGGGGTTTCAAGGAGGAATCAAAGCAGCGATGGGACATGGAATAGCAGAGAGGAGAGGGATGGGATGAGCTGGTGGTAGACAATGGCTTAGGCAAAGCACAGAGCAGCAGAGCCAAGGCTAGGGGAAATAAAAGACCTAGGGGAAGGAAGCCGGATGTCAGAGTGAGTGCTGGGTCAGGACAGTGAGGGGAGCAGCCATTGGCAATGGCATCAGTGTGTTGATGCCACTCAGCCAGGTGGCCCATGCACAGCTCCTTGGATCAGCCAGAAGGAGAGGAAATACCAGACAGGGGAGGCTTTGTAATCAGTCAGAAATATTAAATTTAGGCTTGGATCAGGATTGGTTCCTTAGTCACTGAAAGGTGTCCTAGCTTAACTCGGCCTGAATAAAAAAGCTGGATTGAGCAATCAATTGATTAATCAGTCATTTCCAAAGCATTTCATCAGCATTCTTCAGAAGTTTGTTTTGTGCAATCAAAAGTCCAGGAGGTGTTTCCAACGAGTGTGGTCTTAATCCTCCTGTATCAAAGCAGGGTTTCTCAACCTCTGCACTGCTGATAATTTGGGCCAGATGATTCTTTCTTATGGGAGGCCCACCCTGTGCCTTGTATCGTGTTTAGCAGCATCCCTGGCTTCTACCGATTAGATAACAGCAGCTGCGATGACCAAACACGTCTCCAGATTGTTAAATGCCTTCTTTCAGGGTTTAGGGGTAGAAGTGGAAGGTTATAAGATCCGTGCCCTCCACCAACACCATTGAGAGCCACTGAGTTAGAGGAAAGGAACTCAGGCCTTGCCCTCAGGGCCCTCCCAATTCAACAGCAAATCATTTTGTTCCTCATCTCCATCCCAACCAACTCCTGTCAATTAAAAATAAAAAGTCTCTATAGTATAAGGCAGAAATACATGCAAATACACACAAGGAAGTGCAGCTTTAAGGATCTATAGAGAGTTCTTATTTTCCCCTCCGGAGCTGTGTGCTGATTATGGAAGGGCAGGTTATCTAGGATATTATGGCTATTGCGAGTAGATTATCTGTGATTATAATTATTATAATTATTCAGCAACTTGTCCAATAATTCAAAACACTCACTTTCTAAACCTTCCTGTCAAGTCTGCAATGGAATGCCAGTGGAAACCTGAAAAAATTATAAGCGGGAAATTCCATTGTTTTGAAAAATTATAACATAGAGAATTTTAACACAAAGAAAAGTTATTATATTAATGATTGGTCGATAAGGTTAATAGACAAAAGGAGAAAGAGACAAAAATGAACAAGAGTCCTAGGAGGGACTTCAGTAAACATGCCCACACTTCTGTTCTTCTGGGTCCTCACTGAATATGGTATTAATAGAATAGTTGAGAATAATTAAAGAAAACACAACGTATAAAAATGCATTATGAATTAGGGATAAGGGTATGATTATTAGTTGGGGAAATCTTGGGGTGTCGGTTGAAAAAGGGAGAGAATCTGAGGCTTGCTCAAGTCTGAAAATTTGGGCAGACAGACTGATACAACAAGGCTCTTTTAGACAAAATAGGGATTGTCAAAGATAAGTTGTTACTCCTGAAAAACGTCAGATTTCTTCATTCCTCTCATGACTCATCCTAGATCCTTGGCAGCAGATGCATTTTGAAATTCGGAATTTTATTTTAAGGAGAGTAATACAGTGAATAGAATTTATTAGTAAATGCTATAGGTATACTTCGGAATTGGCCATGTCCACTCCCAACACCATGGAATTTGAACCAAGGATTCTACCATCTCTTAGGCAGGCGAAGTGGGAAGTCCAGACCCCCCATCCCTATGGCTTTAGGGATCTTATCCCCTTGGGAAGGGCACTAATATTTTTTACAACAGAACATATGAATATTTGCAGTAAGGTGAACTGTCAGTTCAGGTTCGTTTTTTTGCTCCCAAATGAGCATTTTCAACAATCAGACAAAAACTCAATTTTTAGGGTTTCTTTGATTTGGAAATTGTGAATATGGGAGTGTAGATATGTAATAATATTTGGGGGATTATCAGCAATGGTGTTTCCTCAACTCATTTCCTTATGGCTGTTGTCCTCTGGTCCTAGGGTCTCCTCCAAAGTCCTCCTCTATTTTAGGATCCAGCACTAATGTGATTATTTTTCCCACTAAAACAACAAACATATAAGTAACAACAATGAAATTCAACTAAAGCCTTCAGTGGATTTCTGGAGAACATTCAACAAAACTCATGACTTGCTCCAAATATGGACTCCCCACACGCTGGACCCAGTCTTCTTTTCAGCCTTACTTGTGTCTTGCTTTCTCTCACACACCCTACATTCCAGTCAGGCTGGACCACTTGTAGCTCACAAAAGACCACCTGCAGCCCCTGCCTGGTGCATATTGTCACTGTCACAGCACTCCTTCTCTGTATAAAGCCCTACTCCCTTCCCTCACTGTCTCCGCCTATCTAAATCCAAGTCTCACCACCTCTAGAGCCTTTATCCTACCAGACCTCCTTAACAAACCTTTCCTAGACACCCTTCTTAGGAATTCCTCACTCCTTCACCTGTCTCCCAAGACTAACTCGTATCCTCTTTCTGGACCTGTGTGCTTCCTATGTATTTATCCTGCTTGGGATTTCTTCACCTCTTGGTTCTAAAGTTAACACTTTAATCACATTTTGAAAAAATTTGACCATTATTTAAAAACATACTTTTCCCCCATTCTATTTTTTTCTGTTTTTCTGAGATTCGCAATGCATAGATGTCAGACTGATATTATTCAATGGGTTACTGATTATCTGTTCATTTTTTCCAATCTTTTCCCTCTCTTCAGTTCAGTTTGAATAATTTATTCAAGTTCAAGTTCACTAATCTATTCTTTTGTAGTTTTCAAGCTGCTAAAACCATCCGATGAATTTTTTAACATTATATTTAATTTTGAACATATTTATTTTTTCAGATATTGTATTTTTCATTTTTTAGAATTCCCATTTGACTATTTTTGAGCATGAAAAATTGGGAAATTAAACACAGGAATTTTATATTGCAACAAAGCAAATAATTTCACATTGAATATTGAACATGTCTGTTCTTACATGTACCAGCTACTCTACTCTAAGTCACCGTTCACCTCATTGGCTCTTCTCTTCCCTTTTCCCTTTTTTATTTTACCTCCTCCCTTCAGATTTGCCCCAGGAAACTGCAAATTCTTCTCATGCTATAATTCAGGGCATTATGTTTTTCTTTAGTCCTTTTCCTATACCCATTCTACATCTACTTTCATAAAGCCAAACTTACTGAGGTAAATAGGAGATAAAAAATGGCATTTAGTTTTAACAAGCTCTGCCTACCTTGAAATGTAACTTTGGCTTTAAAAATTCCCAGTGTCCATTAAAAATCCATGTCTGTGTCTCTTTCTCTGTGACCATATGTATTTATCCATCCATTTCCTGATTATAGCCACATGTCTCATACTACCTTGGTTACTTGCTTTTTGCCATCTTAATTAATTTGTAAATGCTGCGAGGAAGATATTTCTATCTTTATCTCCATTTAAAATATCAGAAAGCTGAGGTTCAAAAAAGTTGGATACTATGCTAGAGTCTCCAAGGCCTCTTTCTCAACCACTATGCTATACACTCATGCACACACGACCCCCTGCCACTAATCAGATGTGAGTATTTGTACACCAGGCTATCCAAAGCCAAAGGTGTAGATGGAAAATTAGTAGGATAGAAGGAAAGAAGGAGTTGCGTGACCGGGATACATTAGTGTGACTGTGAAGAGAACCATCTTTTATAGGAAACAAGGCAGCCGAGGACTGCAGGAATGGTGATGTCCATTTTCACCCACTATAAGTCTTCATTTCAAGCAAGCTCTTTCCTAGCTGGGAGCAGCTGCCTGGAGCCCTACAAAGGGAGGCACGTGCAGAACTCCAGTCACCAACAGTCACAGGACCCACATGGGTGTCAGGAGGCGGGTCCCCTCATGCCCAGGCCCTGTCTCACAGCTGGGGGCAGAGCCCAGGCCAGGATAAAAGGGCTCAGAGCCAGAGCACCTGCATCCACTCACCTCCTGAGGAGCGGACGGACCCAGTGTTGCCTGTGAGCCGGTAAGTGCCCACTGGGAACAGGAACAGGGGGCTTCCACAGAGGGAGGTTCAGTCCAGGGCAGGAGGAGAGGCTTGGCAGGTTCTCCTGGACTGGGGGTGTGATTGGCAAGGAAGGAGGGGACAGGAGATTGGGAAGAGGAGGGTGAGGGGTGGGATGCAATGGGAGAGACCTTGAGCAACTGGGAAGACATATGGGGCTGTATACTACAGTTTCAGAGAAACCAAATTGTTTCCAGTTGCTGAGTGTTTCTCCGGTTTTAAGGAATATAAACCTTTTCCACTAGATTATGCTGTATAATTTGGAAATACAGCCATATGCATTTTTAGAAAAGATGTGCTATGGATGTTGGCATTTTGAGATGCTTGCGAGTTCTTGTTAGATGCCAACAAGAGGATCCATGGTGGAAAATTGAGCACACACTGGAGTCGAGAAGCCTGTGACAGTGCCTGGGGACAGGCCTGGGAGGCAGAGTTCTTTAAAGCACAGAGCCATGGATTGGGAGTCAGAGCCAACTGTGACGTGCTAGTGAATAGCATCGGGCCAGCAAACTCACCTCTTTTGGCTTCAGTTTTTTCATTTATACATTGAATTGGTTGGAACAAATCGGCCCCGAGATCCTTTGCAGTTATATTTTTCTACATTGCTGCAAAACCAAAACATGTCAGAAATTTTTCCAAGAAGGAATGCTTTTGATATTTCCTTAAAAAGGCTTTCATGGCTAAACTGGTCCCAACATTGGATATTTTCAGAATCTTTGGTGACACAGTGGAAAGAATCCTGACCTCGAGCCAATTTATTCCCCTATCTTTTCTCTTACACTCAGGAGTTTTAATGAGCAGCAACTTTCTTTACATATTTGTAGATTTTACATTGCATGACAACACGTCAAATGAGGTTTGGAATGAGACCCTGTGAAAGAAAGAACTTGGTAAACTATTAAGAGTGATAAAAATGTCAGAGGTGATGTTCCTGTGTTTGATCACAAGACTTTCGAAATTAAGGAAATAGAAACGGTGCTGGGAGGACAAGAACAGGCAGGGGTGGCCTCTGTGCCTGGGTCTGATTTGCTCTTTGACTCTCCCTCAGCTCCTGAACGCCCGCCTGCCGAGATGTCCTGCCAGCAGAGCCAGCAGCAGTGCCAGCCCCCTCCCAAGTGCACCCCCAAGTGCCCTCCTAAGTGCCCTGCTCCAAAATGCCCCCCAAAGTGTCCCCCTAAGTGTCCTCCCGTCTCTTCCTGCTGCAGTGTCAGCTCTGGGGGCTGCTGTGGCTCCAGCTCTGGGGGCTGCTGTGGCTCCAGCTCCGGGAGTGGCGGCTGCTGCAGCTCTGGGGGTGGCAGCTGCTGCCTGAGCCACCACAGGCGCCGTCGCAGGTCCCACTGCCACAAACCCCAGAGCTCTGGGTGCTGCAGCCAGCCCTCGGGGGGCTCCAGCTGCTGTGGAGGGGGGAGCGGCCAGCACTCTGGAGGCTGCTGCTGACGTGGACTTTGGCCAAGAACAGCAGAATTTGAGGCGTGAAAGGGGCGACTTCATCTTCCCTGGGCCTGGCTGTGTATCGTAGACATTTTAGTGAAGACCTCAAACTCTGTCCTGGAACTCAGAAATCTGTGTCCTCTCTCAAATGCTCGTCTTCTGACCTCTGGCCCCATCTCTGTGGTTGCCCTCAGAACACCAAATAGTAGTTCTTATGTCACTCCCCCTGCGTTCCTTGGGAGTCCCCTTCATGAATGAAACAATAAAACATAAACTGCTCACCATCTTGCTCCTCACTGCGTTTCTGTTGCTAGTAAATGTGCCCAAAAGGATGAGCATGTCTGGTCTCAGCTCTGTCCCCCGCTTGGCATCCCAGCCCTGAAGCAGCATCACTTGCTTTCAAGACTCCTAGAGTCCTGGTGAACAACAACGCCTTCAACTCCTGCTCCTCACTAGAGCTAAGACCTGTCCCTCAGTGTATCAGCCAGGGGCAAGTCAGGACACAGAAATTATAGTTACTTCCACAGACAGAAGTTTATGTAAAGAATTGCTGACTCGGCAATGGAGAACTGAAAAGACCAGCGGGGACAAAAGTGTTCGTGGAGGCAGCAGCTTTAACTACTGCCACCCCATCGATGGGAGGGAAAGGGGCTCACTCACATGCAAATTACCAAAAGGTAGAAACTTGCAGGAGGGGTCCCATGAATTGAAATGAGAACCTCTAAGACAGGGGCGCTTCTCAGGGGTGCAGGGCCCCATCCCCAGCTTGGAGGAGGGGTCTTGTGTGGCTGGGAACCAGGCTTCCGGGGAGGGGGCGCTGGCTGGTGCTGCTCCTGGGGTCTCTAAGAAGGCCCAACAAGGCAGGTTCTGTGAGAGTGGGAAAACCCACACACTGAAACCAACTGCTGTTACTGGAACAGATTGCTCCTGCTGGGATGAGAGAAGTAAGGTCGGGTAACTTGGAGAAATTTAAGGAAGCAAACAGGAAGGAGCATAGCCTCCTCCCTCTGCCGTCTCCAAAGCTTCTGCAGCTCCCCCTGCTGGCAGGGCGTCAGGGAGCCCACTGGCAAAGCGGGCATGGGGTCTGCAGTCCCAGCCCTGACAGCCCAAGGCCAGCCATGGGAGGGAGGGTCCCAAGTTGAGCAACATGACCTAATGCGCAGCACAGTGAGGCAGGCAGGGAGACAGACGGTATCCTATTCAGTCGTCACCCTCCTTCTTCCCTGAAAGTCCCTAGTTACATACATATAACTAGTTGGCAGTTTCTGATTGGTTGGTCTTAAGTTCCGTTTTTCTTTAATATAGGCATTTACAAGAGGTCGCCCAAATTACAGTTCCCTGATGTTTGGAAACCCAGCAAGGTTAAGGTCACTCTTGAGGCCTGGCTGGCTTTGTCTGTTCCGGGACTCTTCAGGCCTGGTCTCCGTTTCAATTACCTTAACAGGATACCGCTGCCCACAGGTGGGAAATTCTCCACAATTCTCATCCAGTTTGAGACCGGGATCTCAAGGCAGTCCAGACAGCAGGACAGGATCCAGAATGCCCTCTGTGAGCACCCTCCTCCCCACTGTAGACCGCAGGCCAGTGGTAGGAGGGCGTCACCATCCTGGGCTGATGGAGGAAAGGCAATCTCCTCAGCTAACTCGGTGACTGCCATCGGCTCACTCCCTGGAGAACATGTGTTAATCTGTACTGTTCTGTGTTCCGATGAGTGGGTACTGCTGTAAGCACGGTCAGTCACTGAGCAATTCCAATATGTCAGGCACTGTCTAGCACATTCTCACATTATGCTATTTTGCCTTTAAAATTCCTGTGAGGTTGATCCATTTTTAGTCCCATTTACAAATCAGAAATGGAGGCCCAGAGACATCAGATGCATTTGTCAAGACACTTGCCACAGTTAAAATCTATGCCAGCACTGTCTCCTGCGCTGCCCACAGAACACTGGGCAGAGAGCCAGACAGTGGGCTACTGGGTGGTGATTGTTGGGGCACATTGGGGCTCTCCCCTGGAAGGACAAGCTCTGTTCAGGACTAGATGGCCCCACCACAGTCCTTTGAGAATCCCCCTTCTCTTCTCAGCTTCCCAGACACTCAGGAAGAACTGCTCATTCCACAGGTCCGAGAGTAATGAAAGAGGCTGTTTGAAAAACCTTATGATTTTTTGTACAATAAAATCCTTGAGTGCAAAGAAAATATCTTAGTCTTGGACGAATATAATGAGAGGCAAATAGAGTGAAATAAATAGCCCAGAAAGATACCTTTTTGTATGAAACAATTTACAATATGTTAACTAAGGAATCACAGCTCAGTGCAGAAAGGATGGCTTATTTAATAAGTTGAATTGGAGGAAAAAAAACATGTCACATTCTTTAACAAAATGAGTTTCAGGTGGATTAAACAGCTAAATTTTTTAATCTAATCACAAAATAGAACACATAAAAGAAAATATTTTTATGCACAAAAGAAACAGAAAAATGTTAATGAGAAATTTGATAGATCTAATTCCATCAAAATGAAATTTTTAGTACATCCAAAATTATACAGACAAAAATGAGATAGAAAGCCAAAATACCATACATAAAATATTTACAAAGTGCCTTATATTTGCCAGGATTTTTTTAGGCAGTTGAGATACATAGTGAACAAATAGAAAAATATCCCCAAATGTATAAGCTTCATTTTGTTGAAAAATTTTCAAAAAGTACTATTTCAAAAGTTTCATATAATAAAATATACATTAGTTGGGCATGTACAAAATTTTTATATAATATAATTTTAGTTGGAATTTTAAATTAATTTATTTAATTTAAAGAATTTTAAGTTAAATTCATTTAAAGAATTTTAAATTAAAATTAAAATTTTAAATCAAAATATATTTAATTTAAAGAAGTTTTAGTTAAAAAATTTGAAATCTATTATGAGAAATTGATATTTAAAGAATATAAATATTATTTAGTGAATAATTTTTTCCTTATCACCCGATTAATAGGTAAATAAGTTCATACATTTCATACCTATCTCCTCCCCCCCTGCTCCAGAGGAATATGCTGAGTTTGGACTTAAGTATTCCTATGTATTTCTTTATACTTCCATGATATTGTAGGTTTTCCTTAAAATGTGTAATATAGTTTACGTATTTTCAACTTAAATATTACATACTTTATGCATTCCTATGTAAACTGGTTTTCCTATCACAGAATCATTTGTAAGATAATTATGTTAATCATTTTAGCTTAGTTCATTTTACTGCTGTATAATATGCCATTTAAAAATCACACTATTATGTAATTTAAGCAGTTTCTGATTAATGATATTTATGTTGTTTCAAATTACCTTGCAATTCTAAGCAATTCTGCTATTAAAAATTATTTATATATTGTCTATGTGTAGAATAACTTCTCTAGGAATTACACATTTGAATTGTGGATATGCCCATCTTTAACTTTAAAATATATTGTCACTTTGATCTCCAATTAATACTCCCTCCATTAGTGTAAAAGAGTTTCTATTGCTTCACATCTTAACAACACTCTGTGATATCAGATGTTTATATAATTGTCCAATTATGTGTGTGAAATAGTTTCTCATTTTTGTTGTATTATTCATTTACCTGATTCTAAGTGGTGAATTAAAAATATGCATTATTATATAACTTATGCATTTTGCTATTATTTAAAATATCATCTTCAATTTTTTATCTTCTAACTTACTTTGAAAGAGGTTTAAGAATATTAGTGTTATATTCTGAAACTTGCTGAACTCTTGTTATTTCTGATTTACTACTGTGAACATTCTTATATATGTATTCTTGCCTTGGCTTTCCCTTATCTCCTTAGGTTAAATTCCTAGATGTTCAAACACTATAAAAGAGTATGCTCATTTTAATTTTAATTCATTTACACACCATAAAGTATGTGTTGAATGAATTATTCATCTCATTGTCATGCAGAATAATTATGCCAATTTTTTTCACACCCATGAAGCATGAGTGCCCAATTCCACAAAACCTCTCCAACACTGAGTTTTTGTTAGGTACTCAATCTTTGCCAATCTGATATGAATGAATAAGTCGGATGGATATCCTGTATCAGAAAAAGATAAAATATTTCCTTTTATTTTTTCATTCTTTCATTATTAGTAATGTTAAACATATTTTTAATTTTTTTTGTCATTTGTTTTTCTTTTCTGGTATGTGTATTGCCTGTTCATGGCCTTTGACCATCTTTTTTATTAACATACTTGCCTATTTGCTCTTGATTTGTAAGAGCTATTTTTCTATGATCCCAGGAAATGCATCGTGATTTCCCCTAACTGATTACTTGTTTTTCTGTCTTATTTATGTCTATTTGATGTGTAGATTTTTAAGTTTTAAAAATACACTTATCAATTTTTATTTCATATTTCCTTTTTTTACTCAAAATAATTTTCTTTCTCAATGAATTAGAAATCATAAATATTTTCTTCTAGGTGTGCATGTAAAAATAATTTATAATACAAAATAAAGGTTTTGAAAGGGAGAGGTGCAAACTAAAAATTGCTCATGCACAAGTTCCTGTCCCTGGAAGGGGCTGGAAAGTCCAGGGAACAGAGTAAACGCCATGCAGTTTGAATTCTTTCCCATGGATCTCAGTTGTGTTTCCTCTCATCTTCTGATATTACGAGAGGACATGAGATAGATGCTCTTGATAAATACATAACCTTAGAAAACCAATTCCTTGTCAGTAAACATTGCTTCTATTGAAATGGTACCCAACCAATTTAACTATAACAGCCAAGGCTTCAAAATGAGTCCTCATGGTGTTATAATCATGCTGCTGATTTATCACTTACTCCCAGGCCAGATTAATTGACCGTTGGGTGCTGCCCTGCCTGGAGGCAGAGGCCTGGCTCAGAGGCATCTCAGCCCATCCTAGGAATTAGAGAGATTAGCCTCTGAGTAGCAAGAAATCTATGAGGTAAGGAATCAATATTCTGACCTCTCCTTCTATAACTAAGCCCTTTGGAGCAGCCTGAGAACGAACATCATCCTTGAGTAACACACAGGCAGATCTCTGTGGGATATGGCCAGCACTCATCACTGTGAGTGTCTGAGGGCCAGTTGCACGTGGGATTGCCTTGAGTCACACGGAAATGCTGCTTGCAAACTCTCAGGTGCCGCGGGGTTGCTGATGCAATGACTACATGCATACCCTTGCTCTACATACTGGTGGAGGAGACAAACATCACATTCAGATCTTGCCCTCAAGAAATATTCAATCTCATTTCAGAGATATGTCACACAAAGTAAAACACAGGTGAGGCAGGGAGGAGCCGGTTCAAAGAAGAGTTAATAGGCCAAGTCCACTGAAGAAAAGGATCTCTTCTCTTAAGAGAGTAAAGAAAAACCTATAGAAACAGAATAGGGTCATACTGCATAAGTCCTTGAATGCAAGGGCTAGGAGTTTAGATTTTATCCTGTACCAGTGAAGCCCTTGAGAAGACTTCATATAATGGTAGCATGACGATATAAATTATCATCCAAATTTGGACATTCTTGAAATCAAAGAGGAGATTTACGATAATATATGCTGAAACAAAAGACATAATCCAGAGCTGTCCCTGAAAAACCAGGATGTACGGTCACCCTATTAAATAGTCATAGGAAATTATTTCTGGAGGAGTTCTAATGAAGAAGAGCTAGAGGGAGAAACCAGGAAGGTGGGAGGCAAAGAAGCAGCCAACAAAGTATCTAGACACATACAGACACACACACACACGTACTATAAAATATATATGTGCATATGTTTATATATGCACACATTTATTCTATGTTATTAATATTTGCACACCATAACAGACATGCATAAACATATATTTATATATTGCAACTACATGGGAACTGGCATCACTTTCCCCTTATGACCTAAATATTATTAATGCATTATATCGTTCCAGGCTCTGGGGAGTTTTAGATTTTCCCCCCAGAATTTCTGTCACCTACATGAAGGGGAGGGTTTTTTCTCATACGCTTCTTCTGGCTTTAATGTGTGTTCTTCTAATTAACATTTGGTTTTATTTCAGAAAATCTCATTATGATGTTGTACACCAACTTGAACCAGATGTGAGCTCCTGCCTTTCCTCTTCATCTGCTAAAGGTATAGGGATAGAAAACCCTTTTCAAGCAGAGAAAACCTAACAAAATCATAGGGGCAGGGAGCTGCAAAGGTTTAAAGCTCCTAGAGGTCCTCTCACCACATCATTGCCAAATGTCGCTGGGCGTAAGTCCTGGACTTACCCTACCCTCTTTCCTCCTCTCACATCCCCATGTGTGTGCTCTTTCTCATTCCCTCCATAGACCCCCGGGAACTCTATGATTTATCACCCTAATTCTGTGGAGCAACACAGAGTTCTACTCACACAGACTCCTTGCTGTACTTCATAGCAAGACACTTAGCAGAACAAAAGGTCTGAAACATTTTTTAAAAAGGTAAACAATTAAAAAAAAAAAACAACTCTCAAAGCCAGATTTACCATCCTTCGAAAGCATCTAAGACTTAAAAATGAGATATGTGTGTGTGTGTGTGTGTGTGTGTGTGTGTATAAACTGATAAATATGGTGGCATCTCAGTTTTTGAGGGTCCACCATGATACAGACCCTCTAGCAGACTCTTTCCTTATATAACTTGACTGGCTGGCACAATATCCCCGTGGGATATTTTTATCACTAACTGTACTTCGTAATTAAGGAATCAGACAGCAAGAAGAAAAACTAAATGAGTCAAGTAATTCTCACAAGGACACACAGCTACTAAGAGGCAGAACCAGGATTGTTTCCTAGGTCTGTCTGACTCCAGGCTCTTAAATACAATGGAATACACCAGCGGTCCACAACTTTTTTGATAAAGGGCAAGAGAATAAATATTTTAGGCATTGGGAACCATAGTATCTCTGTCCCAGTTACTCAACTCTGCCATCGTAGTGAAAATAACCACAGACAATGAGTAAAAGAATGAGGATGGCTGGGTTCCAAACACATAAAACTTTATAAACACTGAGATTTGTATTTAATATAATTTTTATGTGTCATGAAATATTCTTCTTTCATTTTATTTTCCCAACCATACAACAGGTAAACACCATTCTCAGCTTCAAGGCTATGCAGAAGCAGGTAACAGGATGGATCTGGGTTGCAGACGGAAGTTTGTGGACCCCCGGTACCTGGCAGGGTGACTTGGACTTAAGTAGAGAAATGTGAAGGAATCTCTCAGTTATGTCCCAACCTGGCTGCCAAGAGCCAAGGAGTTCATATCATCAGCAATAAGGAAACAAAGGAACTGGGGGCCCAAGATGCAAAACTAACACCTAAGAAGTGGTCAATGCTGCATTTACCAAGGAGAATGAGGTACAGATCTTACATAAATGGTCCCCAAGCTGGCCACCCTTTCTTTCCAGGCAGCTGTATTCCTAGTCTGCAGCAATTGCCCTGAGCCCTGTGGAGGGAGCCGGGTGAGGAGCCGCCAGGCACCGCTTGTCACAGGACCCATGACCATGTGGGTGTCAGGAGGCAGGACCTCTCATAGCCAGGCCCTGTCTCACACCTGGGGACACACCCCAGGCCAGGATAAAAGGGCTCAGCCCAGAGCACTCTTATCCACTCACCTCCTGAGGTCCTGACGAACCCAGTGCTGCCTGTGTCCCGGTAAGTGCCCACTGGGGACAGGAACAGGGCCTTCTGCAGAGGGAGGCTCAGCCCACAGCAGGAG